>WYDI02026189.1:0-31173 GCA_009867235.2 Psittacus erithacus
CTTGGGTGCCATGGTTTAGTGTGAGGTGTCCCTGCCCATGACAGGGGGTTGGAACTGGATGATCTTAAGGTCCTTTCCACCCCTAACTATTCTATAATTCTATGATCCAGGATGTGCCCTCAGGCACATGGTGCATTTTCTCATCAAGTATTTGTGCATCCATACTGTGTTTATTACTGAATTATTGGGTTTTATTACTATTTATCTCTGATTTCAGTTTCAAAATGATGTGGATATAATCTCCATCACTGACCATGTTTGGAGCTTGCCTGATTTCATGCTTGATGTGACACTCGCAAAATACCCAGCCCATGTTTTCATGTAAGTAACTGGGACTGGACTTACCCTTGGCCAATTTTCTCAAATCGAGTGTATTTCTTCTTAGGATCTCCCACGCTCACAATGCTCCCTGAAAGAAACAAAGATGTTCACTTAAAATGAAGACACCACCTTCCAGCAGATCAGAACTGCAGCTCCACTGTCTGGGGTTGTGAACTGTTTGTAGCTAGTTGGGTAACACCACCACAGGCAGCTCCATGGCACAGATGGCCTCCACGATGACTGATTTTCTACAGTCCTTTGGAGAGTTAGTCCTTAGGAGACTAAGAACATGGAGAAACATTCACAAGAGCAGTATCGGAAAAGAACAAGTACCAATGCAAGTGTTTGTTGACTATAAACATTAATGAGAGCTGGAACAACAAGGCTTTTATGGATAAATACTGTGTGTGATTCAACAGAAGGTTTAATAGTTCAGAAGATTAAATGCACCCTGTGTTCTGGAATCAATTTTTATCATCGGGTGCCATTTTCAGAATGGAAGAATACTGCAAAGTGTTTCCAGGAAAGGATCTTCCCAACCTCTTAGCAGTTTGCCATAAGAATGCCTTTATGTTTTTAAAGAAGATTATGTTATAACCAATAATTATGGGGCTTTAAGAACTATGATCCTCACCATTTATTACCAGGTTCTGAAGAAGACCTTGTCCGTGCCATGTTAAGAACTACACTGCTTGTCTTCAACCTGACTCACATCAGTAACTCGTATTTGACCTACACTCTCAGCACCGCACACACACTGATCTCTCCAAGCAAACACAGGCATGACAAATACCAAGAACTCCTCAGTCACCAGCGTTACACACACAGCTGCACAGAGGAGCTGCTGTAATGTGAGGAGTGCAGGTGCTGTGGCTCAATGCAAAGCCAGGCCAGACAGGGTGCTGCCGCCTCCCGGCAGCTCTGTGCTGGAGCAGGGGGAAGGCAGAGCCGGCCTGTCCAGCACCAGGCATGCAACACTCCAGGTCCATCAGCATCATGGAGCTCTTGTGCCCCTGAAAGCTGGAATTAAAGCATGCACTGCTCTGTGTGCACCAAATGTGAGAGCCAAAATCTGATAAGCTCAAATCTGAGGGAGTAATTACAAAAACAATATTGTTTTTTCTAGTCTGGTGGTTTCCTAGATGAAGTACAGACGATGAAGCCTAAGGTGATGGTTCAATGCGAGTGACTTCTAAAGATTTAACTTGGAAGGTACATCACTGGAATACTTTAAGATTAATTAAGGAGGAAAGACTTCCAGTGTGTCACAGCATATCTTGTGTGACTGATCTGGCACTACTCCTGTATCACAAACACACACTTGTCCACTTGTGCATCCAAAACAAAACTAGGTGATGCACCATTCGCTGTAAGTAGTAACAAATACCCCTCTCCCCTCATGTCCAGGCCATTTCTCTGGAGCAGAGGGCTTTAGCATCCAAATGGGCATCTGACTGGATGCCTGGCCAGGAATCCTGCCTGCCAGCATGGCACAAAAACAGGACATCAGCACCATCTGGTACACTCTCTGCTAAAAGAACATTGCTGGCCTTGGCAAGATCCCTAATGGGAGCTGCGGGAGAAGAGGTTTCCTTTGCCGCATGGCACTCAGTCCTCTTCCCTGGCACTGCAGGAACACCAGGAGTGCTCATTGTGGCACATGCCCAGGAGACTCTGCAGTACTGACACAAACACAGCCGTAATCCTGTGCTGGGCTGGACAACAGGAACAATGCTGTGCTGCCAGCATCAGCCTAGGTGCTATTTTCAGCTAGTTAATGGAGTGGGTATCTATTCAAACAGATACCAGAAGTTCAAGGAAGTTTGTGTTAGTGAAGAATAAAGAACAAGACTGCAGAGTAAGTATTCTGAAATAGAATTTTCCAAACTTTCTACTGATTTTGCATGCCAGAATTCTGGAGTTTTTCCTCAAAGCTGGAGTAGCTGCTTCACGAGTTAGTTGTTTGTAGCTGGTTTCCTGTGCTTAAGCCAATGCACGTTCAAATATGACAGCACTAAAATCAACAAAGTGACTAGTACATGGCTGCAGTTCAGAGCAGCACTCCCTACTCTGGACAAAAGATAAATGTATCAGCTATTTTGATGTCTTTAAGCACTTCTTTTTATCAAGTCCTAAATTATGTGGATAAGAAGCAGAACTGGGCCACTTCTGTTTTATAATTACAGTGGGACATATTCATGACTTCATTACAGGCAGAATTTTGTTTGATCTTATCTCAGTATTACAGGCTTTGCTCCCCAATAAAACTTGTAATGAAAGTGGTTCTAAAAAAGCCAAAGTTATTCCGAGCAGAACAGAATTATGAAAGCAACTGAAGATAAAAGAGGGCAGAGGACATCTTCCTGAAAGTAGAAAATCAACCGTGGGGGAAGCAGGCAGGTGGAGAAGTCATAAGAGTTAAAACAAACCAAAACAGAAAAAAACCAACCACCACATATGCTTATCAGCCCAGGACTGTAACAAAAAAACCCTCACCCCTGCTTTCAGATAGCTTCATGAAAGCACAAAAAGATTATCATTGTCCACATCACAATTCGCCCAAGGCAGAGCTTCAGACCTTGCTCACTTGGCATCAAATTCGTAAGAAAGAAAAAGCATGAATGCATGTAACATTCCAAAGATATAACCCACAACAACTCCAGGGCTCAGTCCTAATCTGGCTGACACAGACACTTGAGCAATGACAGGCACACTTGCGTTCATGTACGCAGGGTACCTGCAGATCTCATGGTGGAAGCCTGCCTCAAACATTTATCCTCAGCTGCAGAAGCTGTAATTCTTCCCTTTATAAGCTGACATACCTGTAGGGAACTTACCTGCTCTGGAATTTATTTCATTGCGCCCTCAACTAAAGCTATTGAACTTACCCCTTGGATACTCCCTAACAGCAGGGAGATTCAGTTCTTTATAGTCCTGTCAACCTGCTAAGGGTGCAATAAACACTACACAAGCAGCCGAGATCTCATA
The DNA here is from genome assembly GCA_009867235.2 of Psittacus erithacus. NCBI lineage: Eukaryota > Metazoa > Chordata > Aves > Psittaciformes > Psittacidae > Psittacus > Psittacus erithacus. The sequence goes on from WYDI02026189.1 coordinate 3,310, forward strand.
GCTAAGGAGGGCTTCAGCCTCTGCAGTTCGAGCAGCCATCAGTGGCAGGGGCAGGTATGACAAAACAGTTTATATAGCACAAGAACAAGCACTGACAACCACTGGGAAGAAGCCACAGCCAGATTGCACCCCTTTACAAGCAGCTGCCCCCATTAAAGACAGAACATTACTGGCTTTGAGATCAAATACAAGGAGGCATAGATCAATCCACTTTTTGTCCTAACAGCTAATGGTAGACACAGAGTAAACTGGGCTATGTTACAAACCCAACAATTTATTATCTGGGAGCATAGCACTGGCAGCTATTATGTGCAAGCAGCAGATTAAATTGGTTGTACTCCAGAATCACAAAGGGCTTGATGCGTTTTCCTAGAGCACGATCTGCACAGGGGTTTGAGGCCAATGGTTAGGATTCTAACAGTATTAACTGGCTGGGAATAAGCTATGACAAAGTGCCATGTATGTGAGGAACACACACAGCGGATGTGCTGGAGGCTGGCTTCTGAGAAATGCTTGCAGTGCAGTTTTACCCGATCACGCCACATAGACGTATCTCTTGGATACATCCTTATAAGCACAAAGCTAAGAAATAAAATAAGGATTGTTATAAAAGTTGTTTTTCTTTTGGGTACATTAAAAACACCTCTTCCTCTCTATCCATGGTGTCAGCTTCAAAAGAGTTCTGACAGAAACACAGAATTCTTATAAGTCTGATATATTAGTAAAAGTAGTAAAAACAATCATAAACCCAACACCAACAGAGTATCTGGGGCAGGAGAGCTCCTTGAGGCTAAAGAATCAGCTGAGTGTTCTGGCTGCCTACTGGTCCAAGAAAACCCCCAACACAAACAAACAAAACCCCCAAACCCAACAGATTTCTGCAAAGTATTTTGGCTCCAAGAAAATTCTCTTTAGACTTCAGAAGTCTAAAAAGAATTCAGGTACCCAAATATCCTGTTCCATTTGGCCATTAGCACACAGGAGTTTACTAGGCCACAGCCCTCTGCTCAATCAGAAACAATCTCTGCTTTTGCCTTTAGCACAGTAGGAAGCTCAGGCACATCCAACTCCCTGATAGCTGCCCTCAGAGGCAGAAGGAATATGTGAAGTGCTCTCTCATTTCCTCTAAATTTGCGTAGGGCACCATAAGCAACTCTGTGACACTAAACTGAGGATGAACATTTGGCGCATACAATCCTGAGACATGCATACAGCACACTGCTTATCAGGCAAGAAATACAGGATACATACTCAGTTTCTCTAGGATCTCCTCATCTGTCATCTTGGACTTTTTTCGCTGCCTGTCTGTGTTTCTGTACAAAGTGCTTGTGTTTGAGTTTTCAGGTTGGGGAGTGGTGGCTTCTTTAGCTGGTGCCGGTGCAGCGGCAGGTTCAATTACAGAGCGCGTGTAGATCTGTGACAAGAAATTATTCTGTGTCAGAAAGGTGCTTGCAGAGATGCCCCAAGATCATATTTCAAATGCAAACCCTTAGGAAGATGCCGTCTGCCACATCCAGAGCCCTTAAAATGCTCGGTTTTGCTGTCCACTTCTCAAACTGAACAGAAAAAACCAGAAGGCCAGTTTGACACAAGTTCAGAGCCAGTTTCATTTACAATTTTCATTGATTTCTCTGAAAGATAACTGAAACAATGAATTTACTGTGTTGGAAGGATATAAAAATAGATGTGTCCAGGGTCCCAGAGCCTTTTCCGTGATGCTCATGTGTTCTGATGACTAACAAAATGACCCTTTAGTTGGCATGTGTCTGAACAGAAGCAAGTAGCATTTCTCTTTTCTGACCATATCTGCTGAACTGACTTCTCATCAATATTTCAAGCTTTAGCGAGCGGCCATTAGGACCTGCAATCAGAGACCTACCTTCTCTTTACATTGTATAGCTGAGTATGATTCTTCTCACCAACCTTCAGTCTTGTAAAAGTGAAGGGTGTAGCCTAAGCTGTTCGTTTAACTACTTACATAGCTTGTAGGGAGGAACAGGTACCTCCAGGGAGCAGTTTCTCCTATGGAGCCTGAAAAGCTGTGAACTGCATCTGATGACCGCTCTCTCCACTGATGACAGAGAGCCTACACAGATACTTCGGACAAAGTTGCTCACTTCTACACCAGTAGCATTAAAAGAGACAATGCTACATCTGACCTGATACTAAGATGAATTCATAGTCCTTATCATAGGGAACTCATTACTCCGTGTGAAGGTTCAAACCAGGTTTTCCCAGTGTCAGCAGCTCAGGTGAAGCACTAGGTTGTGGTAGGACTCCAGCCCTCAATCTTCATCCACGAATGGCAAGTGTGGTCTGACCAGAAATATACAGCTCTGAATTACACCAAATACACTGCTGACCAAAGCTAGACTTACTGATTTTGTATGTTCAGGCCGTGGTGCAATAACCGGTGGAGGTTCATTGTCATCTTCCTCTTCATCATCATCTTCATCCTCTTCTTCAGAAACAGAGGGAGCTAGTGGGGGTTCCGATGCTGTTTTTGTGCTCTGTGGACAGAAAGCAGCATGAGTGACAGTCACCATTCTGCACTTGGCAGGTTTGTTAAAGCACACAACTTTAGTCTGCTTAGACACCAGAAACTAGCCTAGACATGCCAGTAGTCCTTTGGGCCTCAGTTCCAAGTTAAACACAGCACAACATAACTTAAAGGTTACAAATTACTGCGCTGTTGTCTTTATTTGTCTTGGTGGTTTTCATGTTTTGCTAAGAACAACTAAATCATTCCTGTGCTCAAAGTCTAATTTCACAAAACATAATGCTTGAATCTATCATCAGAAATCTCATGCAGTTGCTGGCTAATTGCTTTGGCATTGTGTCTGCAGCAATGGTAACAGGTAATTAAGCTAACAGGTGTCTACTGGCTGGTTAATTAACACACTTCAAAGTGCAAAGCCTCCTTCAGCATCTTGCTGGGAATTTCAGTTTGGAGAGAAAGAGAAAGGCTGTTTGTTTCTTTACTACTTTACCCATGGGTAGTGCCTGTTTCCAAAGGCCTGAATTTCACTGTTTTGCAGCTCCTTCAGCCCCACCCTCCTCTCTACCTAGCCCTAAGTTAACACATTGATCATTCTACTGTTTTCCTGTTTCTGACCACAGCAATAACCAAGGGTGAATGCAGCCCTCTCAGGAGCAAGGTGCATCCTCCCCCCACCAGCTACTCAGAGCAGGGGGTCGTATCACATTGTCACGATTTGCTGGTGAAACAAAGACTGAAAAGGTGCCTTGTTAAAGCTGGCTACAACAGGCAACTTGGAGACCTGAAGCAAATCAAAGGCACTTCTCTATATATCCACATCTCATTTGTGTTCTCTTTAAAATGGCATCAATTTAGTCCAGTACAAATACCAGTAAGGGATGTCCTGCAGGAGAGACCTGAGTTGATAACGTTTGTAAGCTGACATCCTGACTGTCTCACTCTTGATACCTGCTAGAACAAAATACCACAGCATTTGCCATGTGTCCATACCCACTGGAAAAGCTATTGGGAATGCTTACTATGCTCTGGTGAACCCCAAACTTCCTTTTAAAAGTGTGTTTTATTAAAGATAATGAAAGTGGCATCAACTAAATATCTGAAGTGTGTGAATATTCAAAGATGATTTTCTTTTCATTATACATCTCTCTCTTGTGCAATCACAGACCTAAAATTAAGTCGCTTAATACTTGAAAATAAAGGCTCAATCCCCATTCAGTCATTTGCTGTTTAATGCACTAACATTAACACTAATAAATCTGGTCAATATTAATGTGGACGTCACGGCTACATCTCTGGGATTGCTATGGTAAGCCAGAGTTAATTAGAGTGGGTGAGTAGTTAAAACTTCAGTGGTTCCAGTGAGTTCCATATCAATTACAACCTTATACATATTCAGCCACACACTCAGCTGTACTAAGGATAAATCACAAAACTCAATAGAAATGGATTCTAAGTTGTTAAAACTAAATTAAAATGGCCTAATTAGACAGTAGTGCATATTGTTGTGAATTACATATCCCGGCATGGCTAAGAACAACAACCAATCTTCTGTCTGCAAAACCAGGCTTGCATCTGTTTGAGGGATCTTAAACAGAAAATTAGAAAACACCCAGTGATCCCTTCTCTGCTGCTGCAGAGCACTACAATGTACTGTCTGTCAGCCCGCAAGGCTGGCACTCGATCACAAAAGCAAAGCTCACAGCTTGCTCCACAGTTCTTAAATGCTATGACAGTAAGAGGTTACTTCCACACTCACCGAAGGATGGGCTTCTATGTATCCATGGGCGCTTTTATCTGCAGCATGCAAGGGAAAATTAACCAGATGCTGTTAGAAAACTGCCTGTTGCGGGGAGTCCCACAGAACAAGTAAATTCAAATAGACAGCATTTTTTTTGGACACATCCTTCCATTAGCAGCAGGCATTTCATGGAGCAAGCAAGGTAACAGGACAATATACTAGGCTATTATTTTTCTACAGTTTCTGTGTCTATTTTTTGCCAGTGAATAAAATAAATAGAAACTTGGTCAAGAAAGTTCAAATTGTTCTTTAACAGCCAGTGCTTCTGTTCCACCCAAGAGCTAAAGCAGCTTCTTTCCGTTTTTTGGTTAATACATTGCATGCATTGATTCTCTTTAACTTGCTGAAAATGTTTCGCCATAAAAGCTTCCCCAAAATCACCCTTAGCAGCGGCAGTTCTGTCCTGACACATCACAGCAGCAGCTCTGAGTTCAGGAGCATACACTGTTTTAAACATTACATTTCATCACAAAAGTAACTGCTGTTTTAGCAAGCACAAGCATCAAGTTTGAGAGTCAAATCTTTTAGTTACGGAGTTTCTGAGAACATTTCCCTCAAAATGAGAGAAATGTTGGTAAAGTTGGAGCTCTCCCAGTCTGCCTTTTGGAAGTTGTGCTGGTTGAACCAGCAAACTGAGGAAATTACAGACTCTGCTGCCACAGGCTGTCATGTGTACGGAACTGACCCACAGCAGGTTAAATTACAAATGCTGTCCACACCCTGTTGGACAGAGACACCCCCTTATTACCTGGAGCTGTGGACCTCAGCTTTACCAAACTAATGGTATCTTAATGGCACTTTTGTTTAAAAATCAACTCAACTATTAAGGAAAAGCAAAAGAACATGTTGACACAAAAGCCAGATAAGCTGCACCCAGTTAAACCCTCTGCTTACTTCCTCGGCATGTCAGCTGCAGGAGTGCATCTAGTAAATAAAAGAATGAGCCAAATAAAGAAAACCACATGCTGCAGCATGGTCTTGCTCCTTCATTTTCACAGCGCCACGCTGCAGTCTTGCAGACTCTACACAGGGGAAGGAATGACACCCCCATCATGTTTGCTGGCTTATTTTGGGTGGCAATGCCCAAATCATGAGGATTCTGCTAAGGAGACTGCTCTGGACACTGACTCTTCCTTGCGCATCCTCTGTGGCAGCATTCCTTTTACATCACAATAGCAGCCTTTTTAGGTTTGTTTGTGAATTATGCATAGAAACTTCTCTATAGCTATTCCACACAAACCCTTGAAAATTCTCCTCTATAACAAAGTATCACCAAAAATCCTCATAGTTCATAACCTATCTCTCAAAGGATGCATAACTCATGAAATGCACAAAACAAGCATACCCTGTACCCCTGTGTAAATGCTGTGAAAGAACAAGGATGTGAGGGAACAAAAGTAAACATAGCCGTTGGCCACCAATGCTTCTGACTAAAGATGGTAACGACTGCTCCTTCTAGCATCTTATTTAGTACTGAAAACAAGCAACAAAGAAAAGTCAGTTTCAGGGGCATTTAGGGGGCACAAGGAGAAATATAATTAATTTCAGGAGTATTTCTAAGGCTGCTTCTTGACCACTTGAATGTGTAACTCTGGCCTGACTCATTCCGGGGCCTGACACTCCCTTCTTTGCAGCGAGATGTTGACTTACCTCCTGATGTAAAGCTCATGTATTTCTGGTTGTTAACTGTTTCTTTGGAATCATAGAATTTGAGAACATCTAGAACAGCTTGTGGGTTCTTCTTCTGCTCCAGTTTGGTTATGTTGGAGGTTTGTAGTAGCCTGGCCCACTGCTCTGGAATGCCCTGTAGGTGTCAAGTGGAAAGAATGCAAGTTTAGAGTATTTAACAGCCACAGCCTCACAGATCTTTACCAAGATCCCATGCTACCTGTAAGACTACTTTCAGAAATACTGATTGACACTCTACAATTAAAATTAGGAGCTTATACATCAGATGCAATCACTCTCTTCTCTATCAAAATACAGAGCTAAAACCAGGATCCAACTTTAAAAAGAAAAGAAAGTTATGACTGTGATAGGAAAAAAAGTGCATGAAACTCATCTTTAAATCAACTCTTGTTCTTCCATGGAATAATGATTTAAGGCTTAGCTTGTTTTCCTGGTGATTCAGTGCAGACATAACAAGGCTATTCTATGTTTGTGGACAACACAGTGTATTTTAGGAGCTTTACACTGGATTTTTAATGCGTAATAACACAAACACATTTTGCTGAGATGGTCACTGCTGTCTGATTAAAAGGTTAACCCCATCTGTACACAATTCCTTTTCAGCATACCAGGGAACACTGTGGGGTTAAGGATCTGCATTTAACTCCTCAAAATCGTGACCCCAAGTTGTACCACTGCTGCTGAGGGTGTCTCTTTATCGAGCTCCTGTAGCACAGTAGGTTCTTTAATGTAAATATACAGAAACCAGGGACTCAGAGAACAGGCTGAGAGTGCCAAAGCCTTGGAGGAGTTCTCAGACATCTTATGAGTGAGGGTGGCATTTGACAATTGATCCAATCACTGAAAGCTGCAGCTCTGCATTGGAAATGTATTGATGGAAAATTGCTTTAAATATCCAGTATAATTTCCTAAATTTGAAAGCCTGTAATATTCCCCCATTACTGCACAGCCAACATTTACCAGCAAACTGTAGGACTTACTGAATGAGAAACTACACCTGAAGCATAATTCAAACTTAGCCTTAGTGCCATCCCAATCTGGGAAACGCTTTAATGTAGCTTTTTCCTAAGAAGTTCTCCACAAAACAATGTGTGACATGGGCCTCCAAAGTTTAGGATTAATGAAAAAAAGAGTGGGATAAGCGAAGCAACAAATCTACTGCACACACATCAACCTGCTGCTGCAGTGCTATGACATCTCAAAGAAGCATTTTGATGCAAGATTCTTTTGGGCCTGTGACGCACCTCTGGGAGCTTCCCTGTGCACATCTGTGAGCCATAGAGATCTGGCTGTAGTGGACGTAAATAAAGAAAGAAAAGAAAGTTAAAACAGAATGTGGGACAACTTAGAAGGTGGTAGGAGGAAACCAATGGGCCAAAATTAGGAAGTCCCATCTAAAATGGGAGTTACGAGGTAGGTAACAAATGGATTAGGTGGTGGACAGGCTACAGGAAGGCAGGCTTAGGGAAACAGAAAAATCACAACTGTGCCAAAGTTTGGAAGCATTTTTCCCCCTCCTCTTTTTTTAAACCAGTTTTTCTCTTCCTCATAAAAATACATTACTGAGGAGTGAAGGCAAGTGACTGGAAAAATTACCTGTGAGCTCTTTAGTTAAAAAAATAAAAATAATAGAGAAAGACCTGGGCTTTTGCTGTTTGCCTCATTTGAAAGCCAGGTTAGCATCTTTTAATGGCTCCACACAAGTGTTTTCCAGTAGCTCTCCAGCCCCAAGATCACAACTGGCCAGTGTACTAGCCAACAAAGTGCAGTGGAAAAAGTAGCTGATTGAACTCAGACTTCACACTGGGAGATAGGGTACGGTCATAACACAAATAACCTGTGTGTGTCAGACTGACAAACAGGACGATTCTAAAGGAATGACTGGTTAGGTCAATAACCTGTAACCTCCTTACATCTACAGCCACAACTTCTTCTCCCACTTGCTAATGGCATAATCTTGAAACCTGAGAGGTCTGGTGGGTGACCACGTTTTGTTCTAGAATTGAGGATCAGGAAACTGTTTCAAAAACGCATGCCTTACAAAATGCACTCCCCAAAGCCCTGCAAACCACGCTCCTTCCTCCATTCAGAAAATGCAACTGTTCCTTCAAAATAAGCCAACATAAAGTTCTAGCAGCATGCTCCCACCCAACAGTGTCCAACCAATTTCGTTTTGAGCTTTAAAAGCTCTCCTTCTAAGCAAACGTGGTTGCCTCAAGCACAGTGAAATGGAGATATAACACACATTCATAAACAACAACACAGCTTGGTGCTCAAGCCTGAAAGCTGAAACTCAGGAGCCCATGCAACTTTGATTTGAGATGCAACTAAGAGCAATCAGGTAATGCAGCTGGGGGGGGTGACTGTCAGGTGTCCGAAATGGCCCAATGCTTGCACATAACCAGTGGAGCAGACGCTATTGGCATGACAACTATAATAATTCAAAACAAAACCCCCATGTATTTGCACATTTATTGGACATTCCCATGTCACTTCCAAACTTTTGAAGGAGACAGACAGTGTGATCACTAGACAGTGGGAATATTTGTACATGACATGGCTAGTGGCAGTCCCTTGAGCGGGACGTACTTACCACATAACTACCCAGCTGATACACGGGCTGTATCCAGGTTGGGACAAATCAAACATGCTTAGTGCAATGTGCAATGTAACACCTGCATCTGGGATTAGTTGCGAGCTGATAGGAACTTTAGGAACAAGTATTATTGCAGAAGTATTGTGTAATTGTAAAACAGCAGCCGCCTAATGTCTGCTGCTTTGAAAGGGAAAAAGATTTTAAAACGAAGTTGTGCGACAGCAGTAAAGCTGGACATGCTTAGCTTTGTACAATCACTCTGTTCTGTAAAAGGCCAGGGCCTGTGCTGGTGGCATCTGACACCAAAAAAGAGATTAAAAACAATAATCAAAAATCTCATGCTCCAGACTGTTTCAACACAGTGGATGATAATCAAAACATTCAAACTGATGTCTGAAGTACTGATAGAGAGTGCTTGTGCCGAGAACTCAAGTGTATTAACCTCAGCATCCCTCCTTTTTGATGCGGCTGGCAGGGACCCGAAACTAACTGGGATCCTTACCATCAGTCAGTCTACAAGAGAACATGTTTGTGACCCATCACATTTTCATAAAGCCACAAGGAAAAAGCCTGAAGCACAGGGTAGAAATAAAGGGAGAAGGCTGAAAGAAGAATAAATACAGAATAAGGACAGCTGAACATTCAGTGAGGAGAGCAGTGAAATGGGGAAGAAAGGTAAGAAAGAAAATAGAAGATAAACAGGATCATGGGATGCAAATACAAGAGGGAGAAAACAAAACCAGAAAGTAACATAATATGATTCCAAGATAAAGAGAATGGCATTGAAGATTAACCTGAACAAAGTGCCTACATGGGAGAGACTGAGAGAAAAAATAAGAGGAAACCCAGGACAGACAGCAGGAAAAACACAATTTTAAAAGCTTTATGCTAAGATTCTGACCAAAACTGACCACATCTGGGCTTTTTAAATAAGCATTTAATCAAGTCCCAGGGTTTGGCACAGAACAAATTTTGAAGTAAGATTTTTTTTAGGTGACATCTATTTTATAAAGGCTAATGAACTAGTCTGTGCATTTTAAATGTAGCTGTATCTCCTCATTACTAAGGGTAATTCAATTTCACTACTCCTTCAAAGGCATGCTGTCATTAGATATGACTTTTCTTCTACTGTTACTGTTATTATTACTATTGCTGCTGTAGCACACAGTTTCTGAAATGTTTGTGAGACCCAAACATAGCAATCAAAGTAAAAACTGATGGAGTCACATTAGGACTCAGATTCTGAAAATGAGCCACCTTTTTCCAGGCAAATGATTTGTCCCATCCTGTTTGGTGTATGCAGCCTGCCAGCACTAGCACACTGTAAAATCCGATGCACGGTGCTAACGCAGTCTGACCACTTAGCTCACAGGGTACTGCTGATGGTATGGAGAGCTGCTAATGCTCTCCCCTTCACAGCTCAACCAAGTGTAGGCTTTCTGCCACCTTAGCTTCAAGGATTAATAGTTTCAGCACTTAACTAGCAGTCTGAAAGAAAGTGCTTTGAAGCCCCCTGCACACCTCAAGGAGCTCCTATCAGACTCATTTTTCTCAGCACTTCATTGCGATACAGGTAGAAAAAGCTGACTGCTGTTTTATTAATACATAAAGGCTAGGAATGTGTCTGATCACCTTGCCTATGGACATACTTTGGAAGGTACTGAATTAAAATGAATGGACATCCACAATGCTGCTGCTGTCTGGTGTCTCCAAGGGCTGTCTGCAGAGCAGCTGGACTCTGCACTTTGGGACTGATTTGTCTGGAGCCAGACACAAACTATGCACATTTGTGTGGGTTTCTTTATGCTTTCCCAAAGACACTGAATAACCAACCCCTGCAGCAGCTTGTGGGACTGATAAAAGCACACACCTACGTTCTTCCTAGTTTTCATTTGCCACAGACACTGCCGACAATCCTTGGAGAAAAAAAACCATACAGCAGCCTGAATCAGAAGTAACCCACTCCAAGTCTTAAGCCAAACAAATAAAAGTCTCTTTCTTCACAGCCTGGCTGCTGTCATCTGACGCTTCTGGCAACAGGAGGTTATTTTGCCACCAAGAAACTAGAAGTTCTGGTAAGCACGCAATGCAGCGTGGTTACTTACTGTGAATTCTCCAGTGACGGCATCAAATCCCACATGAATGGTATGTTCAAAGTCTGAAGGAAGAGAGATCTCAGGACGTTCTTTCTCTTTCTTCTTGTTGGCTAGAGGCAAAACGTTAACACGCACTTATTTTCTGTGCAGCTTTGCATTCCAACATTTTCACTAGCAGGTGCGCTCAGAACAGTACTTTAAACATGGAAACCAAATCAATTAACATCCATCTTACTTGACAAATAGACCCAAGCTAATACACACCAGCCTACCTGTCAACTCCTGCCTGGGAAAGTCTATGTGGTGTTACTTCATTTTGGTTTTCTTCCAACCAGTACCACTGCTGCCAAAGCAAGCTGTTCATGAAGTAGTCATTTAGGCTATTTCTAACCAGTATGATTTCTGTTATCAGTTCTGCTTTTCAAGTTTTTATATCTAGCAACTAACTCCTGTCTGACTTTGTGGGTTCCTGCAGAAGCAAAGCACCAGGCACACACATGTGCATGCCTGTTTGCATGTGTGTCTCTTCTCCAACATGCTTTGAATCTGTTTTCAAGCTCAGCCAAGTCAGAGAGGAGTTTTGTAAGATAACAAGGTTCCTACAAGCCCTGTGAAAACAGGCAGCTGAGGAGAAGGCTCCTCTCAGATTAAAAGGCTCAAGCAGCAGCTCTGTATTAGAAACCACAGAATCTGCACAGCAACAAGATCCCATAAACGCCATTGGAAAAGCTTCATTTGAGCTGTTAATTAGCTAAGACGTATAGCCATAAAAGCCAGGCTTTATTAGCCTCCAGGAATTCCTTGTTTTTAAATCACTCTATCAGTATTCACAGAGTGTGAAGTATCTTACTGAAGGAGACAGACCTCAAAGCCGCTCAATCTGCACATACTTCTCATCTCCCTTCTATTTTAACATCTTTTGAAAGTAACATCCCTGGTGGTCAGCCATCTCCTGTGCTTTAATACTATTGACAAATTTCACTTCAGCCCAGTTTTATTGATTCTGATAACAAACGAGTGGAATAAAGGCTGAGAGAAGCTGCCTTCACTCTGATGCATCAAGAATCCATGTTCAATAGAGATTTCTCTGAAAAATGGTGACAACAATGCCAGTTCTGGACCACTCCCAGACATCCAGATAAACACAGAGTACACCCGTCTTCAACCATCTATCCTGCTGTCAGGTACCTGAAATATTTGGCTTCCCTGGAAAACCAGTGTGCTCCAAGACTATTACATAGTTGAACAATACAGTACAGAGCTACCTGTAGGACCCTCGCTAGTGGCAGTGGTGTATCTGTAATAGCTGAGAAGGGAACTGCCTTCCCATCAAACACATCTGTCACTGAAACTGGAAAAATTACATGCTATGATTGGAACAGGGCAAATATTACAGTGCCCACAGGTACATGAGAGGTTTATACTGTGCCTATCACAAGGGGACTCTATAGGCCAGTGTATCACCATCTATTAATGATAATATGAAAAGCAAATACACATGCCATAGCTACACGAGGAGGAGAGAAAGGAGCAGTTGTTCAGGTCCTGTCTTTGCCTGACGTACTCCCTTAGCACAGGGCCAGTTCTCATGTGCATGTTACGCACATCAAAAACAGCTGGACAAAGACAATTTTGTTTGTCTTACTCTACCTTATAGCTTCCTTCAGTTGGAAGATGCTCTGCTCTTCGTAATTATAGTCTAGAGTAGTTTGGATGTTTCTAATACTTTCTCTGCATTGCTCTATTAATCCTCATTAAAAAATTAACTGTCACCCTTTATCTGCACTGCACACCCCTACACAATATTCACTGATGAATTATTTTCATTTAGCATTCAGTAAATACTGCAGCAATACATCAAATACAAATGCAAAGGCTTTTCCCCTTCTTTTATCTCTTAAGATGATGCTGTTTAATTTTCAGGATAGATGTTGCCAGTTACAAGATGTCATCTCTGTCCAGCATATGTAACTTTCTATTGCAGATAACAGAACTGGCTTCTCCTACCTCATCATTTACAAGCAAATGCAGTGAAAATTAGATTTAAAGGATCATCAAATTCAGTTCAAAGCAAAAGTCAAATCTAGAAGCGAAGTAAGGCACTCTATCAAATGCAGCACTTGTCCACTCCAGGCCTCTCCTGCCAGAGACAAGCGTTCCAGCTCATTTCCCAAGATCTGCTTCATGAACCTCTGCCTACCAGACTGTGGATGTAACACCTATGCTCCAAATGCTGAAAAGCTGTAAATTAAGTACACAATTAAACATCTTGAAACACCCTCCCCAGTCGAAAAGCCCTGACACTTCTGTCTGTGTCCTGCAACTCAAATTGCTTCTGTTCTACGTAAGCTGGCAAAATTATATGAGAAGGCATGACTTCCTCGTAGCAATGACTGACTGCATTCAGGGGTATTTCATTTTCTTATACATGCCCCTCACAATACACTCCCCTCCTGCCATGGTGGTTTCTACACGTTCTGTTTACTAGTGGTGCACTGTTACCATAAAGTTGTGATGCTGCAAAGCACTGCGCTAGATGAGAGCAGCCGTATCAATCCCCTTCTGCTTTACAAGCAGGACTCTCAAAAATGTGTCACTGAGCTTGTGGAGCACACACAGGCCAGGTTTGTTTGACCCACAAACCAACCCCAACACGAAATCATCTCAAGCAGCTTGGCCAGCCAAACTATATATTCTCTATTATTTCAGCAACAAAATCAAGCTATAAATCTTAGCTTACTTTCCTTCACATCACATTTTAAGTCATGGCACATGTATGTTTTCGACGACTGCTCTGTCTGGTAGTTCAATACATTTTTAATGTCACTGATTATTTCCAGGAGGGATTGCTTCTGGAGCTGCCCATTTCTGCATGTATTTCACACAGCTCCTCCTACTTAAGAAATGCTCCCTCAGAGAGGGATAACACCATCCTGCTGGCAGTCAGGGCAAGAAGTGACCCAAGTCCTTGCAGGAACTAAGCCAGGAGAGATTTTCATTTTGGCCTTTAAAAAGAATCAACTCAAAGTTAATTTTGTTCGCAAAATGCGACATTTCAGGAAGCACTCTGCAGAGTGAACCGGCCAGCTCTGCCTGAGGAACGGGCCCATGCAGGCACAGCCTTCACATGGGAGGCTCATGTGAAGGCTCATGAAACCTTGCTGACTATTCCTGATTACATTCTTGTCCTTCATTTGTGCTGAAATGATTTCCAGGAGGATTTGCTCAGCTAGCTTCCCAGGGGCAAGGCGAGACTCACTGACCCATAGTTCCCCAGATCCTCCTTCTTAAAGGCAGAAGTGACATTTGCTTTTTTAGAGTCATTAGGACCATCCCCAGTCACTATAACCTTTCAAAGGTAATCAGAAGTGGCCTTGCCCTGAGATCAGCCAGCTCCTCAGCACTTGTGGGCACAGCCCAGCAGGTCCCATGGCATTACAAAGATCCCTTCCCTTAATTCCATAAACACACTAACTCAAAACACACTCCTTTCTGCAAATGCATGTTAAAGAATGTAACTGAAATACTGATTCCTGCATGTTCAAAAGACTCTTCCGCTGTAACCACACCTAGTCCGTGTGCACTCTCACTGCAAAAGCAACAGGAGTCTTGCTCTTGCTCCTGGAATGCAAGTGCATTAAAACCCAAACCCATAACATCAGGCATATTGCCTTCTCACTTTTGCAAATCTATTTTCAAAAGTACACAACTTTATCTCTGCTTTTACTGCAGATGCAAAGCCAAAGGAAAGGATTCCCCAGCTCCACTACGAATTTACTTTTAAAAGGCAAGCTGCACAACACACGCAGGTTTTAGTGGATTTTCAAAGACAAGAAAGTAACTGATCAAACACCTCCTCTTCTTTAGAAACATGCTACTAGAGTAATGGCAACAGAAAGCTCTGGAAGGACTTTACCATGTCCTGCAACCAAAACCAAAAAGAAAACAGTGGCAGAAATAAAACACAGCAACCAAGAACCAACAGAGGCAAAGAGAGACGGAGCCACCCATTGGCACTGCTGATACTTTACTTTTATCCCCTCCTCCTGGGAAGATGGAGCGAAGCCTGGCTTTCTTGTTCTTCTCCTCAGGGGCCATGGGGAGCGGTTTTGAGCTGTGGTTTAGTGCTGAAGAATCGCGGTTGTTGCTGTTCATCCTCAACGGTGGGGCTGGAGGTTTCTCTTCAATATCCAGACTATCGGACATCTTCAGCAGCCCTCACAGCCTCCTGCAAAGGCAGAACAGGAAGCAAGCATGTCAAGTGAGGATGTCAAGGCTCATGTGCTGGGGAGGAAAGAGGGCAAGAAAAGCCTTCTGGTGGAATAAGGAAGTCTCTCTATTGAAGGTTTGCTCTGAATAAGGTTACTGCTGGTTGCTATAAATAAATGCAGGGGCCAATTCCTAAAAATCACGGTATTACCATTAAAATAAAGGTTTTTACACCCCTGTTAAAGGCTTTTCAAATTTTTGTTTACCACTTTTTTCCTGTAGTTGTTAACAATCCAAATTGTCCTCTGACACCAGCACAATTTAAATGATTTACTGAAACTACCTGCTATGACAATGAACCATTTTTACGATGTAAGAAACAAGGCACACATTGGGAGGCTATGGATAGCAAGCATTAAGGTCTCTATTCCCTCCCTGCTATGTTTCGGGAGGGTTTAGTCCTAAGAATGTGGGGCTTCAAAAGGAATGATCTTCCCAAAGGAAATTCATTCAGAAGTTAAAAACTAAATTAAAAACTTTCTTGCACATAAACATGAGCAAAGAACAGTGGTACTGACTGAAGGGAAATAATACCCAGAAATCGTCACAGAACTTTTGTCAGCTGGGAACACACAGGGCAGGTGAGGCCTTCCCAATTCCTGATTTTCCCACTGTTCTTAAATCCTAAAATTCCAGTCTGGATTAAGCAGCTGGTTTAGCAAACAAGCAACGCTTGGTAAAACCAACCGAGTTAAAACCTGAAAATAGAGTATGATTTCAGACAGATCAGATGTGATGTGGGCTACACTGTGTGTTTTTAAAGGTTACAATTATACAGGCACCTTGTTTCCAACCCCCTAAAATCAATGTGGCTCCTCTCCTAGAAGGCACGTGCAGAGCACTGTGCACGTGTTATGGATCCCTCCCTGTGCTGATTCACAGATAACGCAAGCTTGCACTCATCAGATACTCTCTTATATTTAAAGTGAAGCAAATGATGTTTCTCAGCTGTGGAAGTCACAAGTTTACTTCAGAAGTATCAGCCAAACACAGTGACTGTCACTTGCACAGAGGTCCTGAAGCTTGAATGGTAACAGCAGTGCTGCTCTCCCTTCGGTCAGGTAAAGAAGCTGCTGTGGTTGAGGGGTTTCAGGGTTCTTTGGTTGCTTTTCTTACAAAAAAACCCCAAAATCTGAGCTAACATTTTCAACAAGTGCATTTATTTTGATATAACTGGAATTTTGCTGGCATTTCCATATTAGTAGTGGATAACCAAATCCACGCTGCCTTAACTGTCAATACCTTCCATATAAAAACCCAATGAAAACTGAAACACCCAGATGACAACCCCAGACTGGTTCTCATGACATGGGCATTTTGGTATTTTTTACCATTTTCAAATTGCCACATATAAAACAATCACTTTTTCAGTACTTGATCAACATTTTTAACTTCACCTGTATGAGATCCCAAAACACCAGATCTGAAATTCAAAGCATCTGCCTAGTGACAAGAATAATAAATGAAATACACCATCACATCTGTTTTGCTCCAGTCCCTGGCTCCACAAAGTAGGGTTCCTGAATATCTGGATCCCTAAGGGATCCCAGGGACCTGTCCTAGAGTCACACAGTTGAAAACTCTAGCAACTGCTGGTCCCAGCCCTCTCCCCAGTACCTACAGTATGAAGCTGATGTCCTGGAGAACCTGATTCACAAACATATGTCCGGTCCCTAGAAGAGGGTTCTGCCAACACAGCCACACTATCCAGGTGGAGAGCTACCAGGAGACCTGCTGTGGCAATGGAAGAACACAGCCCATCCTCCTATGGGAGCACATATGTAGGCAATAACCAAGGAATAGCTGTAATTGTGCCTAGGGTACAACCTTCAAGCACAGAGTAGCCTATTTACCTAGAGAACTCAATGATTTGTACATTTAGTCAAGCAGTTAACATTATTAATCCGTGTGATTTCCATCCTGAAATGCAGAAGGGTTGCCAGCAATGAGGAGAAAAAAAAAAAGAAGGTAAAAGAAGACCCAGTGATGAAAATGACTGTAAGGTAATAGGGAGAACTGCACGTGCTGCATGCGTTACGCTGGTGAAGGGGAAGCACATGATGCCCAGGTATTTCTGCACAGGGATGCATGAGGGAGTTTCCCAGCTTATGAAGTCCAACAGAGACATCTGGACACAGCTCCTTGGCCCCTCCAGCAACTCTCACAGACAGCTTATGGCCACAGGGGCTTTTATTTGCTCTCTGACCCACCTACAAACACTTCTCCAGTGCCAAAGAGCCTTCAGTCCCCCAGATCATCAGCATGAGGCTGAGCACAGAAGCACCAGGGCACGTTCTCAGCTTGCTACCAAAGGCAGACGGTCACTCCGTGAGTCCATTACAGGCACAGTTTCAGCTGTCCCTCAGAATGGGACAACTGTATCTATCACTGCATCTATTTGTAAACAATGCCACTTTGCTGAAATAGGTCCTCCCATGGGGTTTCATTCCACAAAGAATACTATTAACGGTTTCTGGCCCAATTTGCCTATGATGTAATTATTTCCAAGATTTTGAAAGGAACACTGTATTTTGTCCAGAGCCGACCCAGGCTCAGTTTCAAGAACCATACAAAGCTCTTTTATTCACTTCTAAACCAGAGGAAAGGAAAAAAAAAAAGGAGGGGGGAAGACAGCCTAAAAGGTTTAACGGTTGATATTAACTTTCTAAAGCTGGTCTGAATGAAAACTAAAGCAAGCCACAAGGCAATACACACCAAGAGACTTACAATTTGTGGTTTTCTTGATCAGAGCCCATCTGCTCTTCCATTCATTCTAATTTTGAGAATTGCCATGCACTGCATCACAACAAAAGAACATTCACTACCCCATCAGGCTTCAGATTTTGAGCGTTTTGCACTGATTCACTCCAAACTTAATTTGGAGAAAATCTGACAGGTCAAGAAGAATCTGCTCAGAAACTTGTCAGGTTTTCAGGTTTACACTGCAGAGAAGGGCCAACAGCATGACAGCCCAAGTTAAACTCTATCCTGGGACCAGGTTTTCCCACCATGGTAAGTCATTGGTTCTGCTACTCTTGCGCTGCACAGGATGACCCCATCCAAACCCACCTCCTGTGTATTGGGAATGATTATGCCATATCTAGACATTAGGAAGCATTTCTTTACTGAGAAGGAGGTCAAACACTGAAACAGGCTTCCCAGAGAGGTGGACGATGCCCCAAGCTTGTCACGGTTTAAGAGGCATTTGGACAATGCCCTTAATACCATGCTTTAACTTTTGGTCACCCTAAAGTAGTCACACAGTTGCACTGGGTGATTGGTGTGGGTCCCTTCCAACTGAAATATTCTATTCTAAAAGATAATTATTTTGATTCCTTACAATTGTGAGGTTCACTGAGAACTTCATTCTTTGGAGATTACCCTTCCAAACAAAATGCTTTCACTGCTCTCACCAAACCAACAAACACGCAACAAGCGCTCCTAGGAAACTCTCCGCAAAACAGTGCATTCAGCCTCCTAAGACAGGGCTTGTACCCTTTTTTCCATGCCCAGAAACAGTAAGTACTGCCTCATTAAGGACCCGTAAGTGTTGCAACAGCACCAGTTCTTGCCTTCCAGAAATAATCTTTGCTACCTCATCCCCTTCATACCCCTCATGTTCATACAGACACTCCACTCTAAACACACCCTGGTTTCATGAGTTTTGGCTACACCTCCTGGCAAGTCCCTGTAACTCCCTGTCTCAATTCAACATGCAAAGTGTTGACAACTGCATTCTTCAGAATGGTCACAAAACGTCCATTTCTTAGGTGCAAGATGAATTCCCAAGTTTCTCACTTCACGCTGAGTTTCTATGCAGTACTTCAGGAAACACATAATCCACTGAAGACCTTTTCTCAAAGGAGCTGTTGAAAGCAAACCCTCAACAAGACAAAAAACCTCCCAATTCCCACCTGTATCAGAATCGCAAATTCTAGGAGAACAAGGCTGAGGTAACACAGGTCAACGCCCAAAGATCACAAAATCCAGAGGACTGACAGAAGGGCAGGGAGCAGTTCCAGGGCCTCACAAGCTCAGGGAAGCAGCATGGCACTGGCTCACTTTCCTGTCACATTTTCCAGGCTCTTCCTGCAGCTCTGTGCTCTACAGAGTAAACTTCACGCAAAGCAGAACTGAGACTGCAGAGAAATCCTGCAGCAGGGATGAGATCCTGGCAAACCCTGCACACAGAAACACTTTGAAACACCGTGCCCTGCTGCTAGTGCCGCTGCAGCACAGCTACCAGAGCACCCCACCACACCAGAGCTGAAGAGCGGCTTTGGAAGAGGCTTACCTGCGCTCATCAAACCAAAGGAGCGCACAACCAAGCAGGTTTTCCTCATCTCAGTCCTCACGGACCCCATCAGTACAACCAAGGCAGTGGTGGTAACCCTTTGAAAAGAAATTTGTAGATCTGCACGTGCGCAAAGAGATTCCCAATAACCACCTACTTCCAGAGGAAGTTTCTCTCAGCGCCCACTGGCTTTATGGAAGCATTTGAGGGAAGAGCAGGCTGTTGTACCCAAACACAAAGGCACACCTGAGTCTGTAAGCTAGGGCTTCACAGCCAAGTGGCAAAAGCTGAAATTAAATCCTCAAACAGGTCAGTTGTTTCTACACAACTACTACAGGGTTATAGAAGATGATCCAATGTCACTTCCTCCCCACCTCCTCCAATCACCAGCTTTGTGAAGTGTAAAGACAAACACTGACTTTAAATATACATTATTCAGCTTCTCCATGACTCAATTCCCCCTTTGCAAAAGCCTGCCTTACAATATTTTTGCATCTAGTTCTTGCCAAGCTGGGGAGAGGAGATGAAGGAAGATATCTGAAGCACCCAAATGTCTCCAAAACAGTACACGCAAAAAATTGCTTCAATTCAGTTCAAGTTCAGAGCAGAACCTCATGCTGGGCCTTCATCCCAGTAAGCTCTTCACCCCTGTGCATCTGGGGAATACTGTTTGTACATACATTTTGAATGGCTTTCTTAGGTTACTCACGTTATTTCAAAGCCTGCAGCATTCAGACATGACTGGTTCCAATTAAAACTCACTAGTATCCTGTTTGCAGAGACACTGGTGTTCATTTTCAAAGCCTCAGAGATACAATCACAGCCTGTGATGCAGCAAAACTGCCTCTAAGATCCCTCGACTGGAAGGAGCCATGCCAATTCGCAGGCAGGAGCTTTGCAAAGGTAACTTGAAGACGCAATGCTCGCTCTTTGTTTATAAATATACTTCCCGTGAAAAGCTATTTTATTACTCTGTTATTTGGCCCAATTCTGCTCCCAGTGATACTCAGCCATTTCCCAGAAATCAATGGTGATGTGAGAAGGATTCTCTCTAGATATTGACTACGGAGACACTCTGTTAAGTACTATCTGAAGGTATTTATGGAGTACTTCCCAGCCCAGCTGCAGAACTGTATCTGCTTTTCCACATCTGCACGTTTACTTGCAGTTTTCTCAGAGCTCATTTGAAAGAGCAGCTGGTTACTTGTACAGAGTGGGTGCACTCACAGTTTCACTACTCGGAAGAAGTTCACTGTCTTCTCTGCAAAGCTACATTAAGTTAAAATAAAATACTGCTGCCTTTTTGGTAAAAAAGGGCCATAATCCCCATCAGCTGAAGCAGACACAGCTCTGCCTGGGCACCCGGGGTCTATAATGCCCCCAGGGCCCCCCTGGATGCCTGCAGCCTGGCAGCTGAGGCTTGCTCTGCAGAGTGGATGCAGTCAGGGCACCCCCTGCCTTTGAGAGCAAAGACAAGACATGGGACTTCCCCACACGCACATGTGGCAAAACAGATAAACCACTCTTGCACCTGATATAAGGAAAGGAAGTGCCTGGAAAACATAAGGTTAAAATACTTTTAACTTAACTTAGGTCTAAGAGAACGATGTTTGTGTTGTAAGTCTGTGGTGTGACAACAGAATTCAGTAGTCTTACTAACAAGAGTGAATTACTTCTTTCCATCCTTCTAATGAGTGAATTATTGCTTACCATCCTTCTAATTATCAGTTAGTTTGGAGACAGTGACTCCCGAATATCTGCTAGCTTGGGATACTCCTTGTCTGCCCATCCTGTTCTGCTTGCAATGAATTTTGTATGAAGGTCACACTGTTCCAAATCTTTGCCAGCTATCAGAAACTTGCAGATACGGCTGGTTTCAGCTAATTTGTGATCACTGGGGCATCCAACTGTGCCAAAGGTGAAAAGTGTCCTGTGAGGAAGACTGCTTACTTCATCCTGACGACCCCTGTCCACATGAGGAAGATTACTTACTTCATCTTGAAGACCCTTGCCCATGACCATCGGAGGGCAGTGTGCAAGGGCCAAAAGGGAGGAAACTTATGATAATGAGTACCTAAACTAATTATAATATCCCCACCTGCTCTCTCAGGAAACCTAATGAATATGCATGTATGTGTGTAATAAATATCCGCTTGCTTAACCCTTCGGAGTGCAAGTTAGGAGGAGTGATCCCCCTTGCGCCCGGCGCGGTACTTAACATACCTGCTTTATGACTCTCCTTGAGATGCAGATTCTGATTCAGTGCTTCCCACCCCTTTGCACAACCCTGGAAAAGGGCAGCGTTCACACAAACTAGAGAAGGAATCACAACCCTAGGAGCCGTAACAGTAACACTTCATTTTTGTGCTGCCTTTCACACAACCGTCTCAAAGCACAATACAAACATTTGCCAATTAAACCTCCCCATTCCCCTCACAGGCAGGTAAACACTCTCTGAGCTGCACACATTATTCAAACCGAGTAATTTCTTTGATGAATGTACTCTCTGTTTGCAAACACCCTGTAAGCAGCTTATGATTTCCTCCAATATATTCATTTATTCAGAAGTTAACCTCCAAAACTTGCTACAAGTAACTTCTGGCCTCTGAACTGGCTGTTCATAAGCAGCTCCCTGTGCAGAAGAGGTATTCTGAAAGCAAGCTGTACCCATGCAAAACCACTGCGGTCACAAGGACTTGCAGCTGTTTTCTGAGTTGGGACAAACAAGTTTCTGCTAGGCACTGCAGCATTAAGAGTTTTACTAAGTGACCTACTAACACTGGCTTAAAAATCACTGCTGACAGAGCACTTGAAGCGACAGTGTCACAAAATCAGCACAGAACGAACGTGAATGCAGTAGCTATGAATTTATTGGTTTCTTTTTAGATTATTATGTCCCTTGTCTGGACCTCAAGAGCCACCCAGTTAAATTGTCAAGAGCTGCGAATGGACTGAAGCAGTGGAGCTTGTCATAAGTGATGGCGGTAACCTGCAAATGTATGGTTTTTTCCTTGCTTTACCTTTGACAGCATTTTCCAGCAAACACCTTCAAGGGTCTCTGCTTCAAACACTCAGTCTACCTCTGTAACCACATTTCTTCCCACAACTCTTTGCCTGTAAACTGCCAATGCCACCGCAAGCAACACGCTACGAAACGCATGACTACCACCTCACAACACCCTTCAGCCCGCCCTCTCCAAGCGCCTCTTCCCACATGGTGGAAATATCTGCAGACTCAATACCCAGCACCTGCTCCCTCTATAAAACCCTCAGGGCTCCTCACACAGCTTCACTTTTCCAAGTGCAACAAGTATTGGGACTTGCTGAGGTTCTAAGAAAGCACCCACCTCCCACTTTCGCTCCCTGGACAAAGCCATGGCTCTTCAGGCTGTGTTCCCAAAAAGCAAAAACATGGGATTATTTTTGCATCACTGAAGCCAGTGATGAGGAGTTGTGCTAAACCAGCGCTTAATGTATGAGATAACAAGACCATTGAGGTTTCAGTGTCGCTGTGAGACACTGTGAATGAACAACTGGGAAGTCCCTCTTCACCCCTCAGTACCAGCCCAATGCATTTTCCTTGTGGGTGCTTTTTAATCACATTAAAACAAAAGCAATGTGCTCAAACCATGCTCAGGCCAGGGTCCTGGTTGCTTACTAAACCCCTTCAACTCTGGGATGGTTACACCTCCGAGAAGGGAAGAAGTATGTGTATAAAGGATGTGGGCCAGCAAAATTGATTTCCACATGTAACCTTGTCCAGGCATTCAGTAATGAAGCCTCGTAACAGCACAGCAGGGAAAGGAAGTACATGCCTATGGGTTGCATTAAGTGAGCACCTCTCAGCATCAGAAGATGGTCTGCAAAGTGGTTGCAAACCCACCTAATGCACACAGTCACATACCAGAAACAAGCAAATGAAATGCAGAAAGAGGGAGTACAGGTATAACGTGTATCATGGAATCACAGGCTGGTTTGGATTGGAAGGGACCTTAAAGCTCATCCAGCTCCAATGCCTGCCATAGGCAGGGCCACCCTTCACCAGAGCAGGTTGCTCCAAGCCCTGTCCAACCTGGCCTTGAACACTGCCAGGGATGGGGCAGCCACAGCTTCTCTGGGCACCCTGTGCCAGTGCTTCAGCACCCTCACAGGGAAGAGCTTCTGCCTAAATTCTGATCTGAACTTCCCCTCTTCCATCTTAAAGCAATACCCCCTTGTCCCACCCCTTGTGAAAAGTCCCTTTCCAGGTTTCTTGCAGGCACCTTTAGGTTTTGGAACACTCAAAGCCTGGCTGCCAGGAAAGCCCCTGGGGTAACCCTTTGCCAGGCAGCCTCTTGGTCATTACTGTTCTTAAAATATTGAGGGCACATGGATTTCAAATCATTAAGAAACGTGCTTTTGGGTAACTGTTTTTGACAGGAAAAGTTAACTTACTTTTCACATTACATCATTCATAGGGCAATGGTATGGTCACCTTGATGAGGCCAAAAAGACTGCAGGGTCTCTGGGACACTTCACCCTCCTTGGCTCCCTTGGGAAGAGCCCCTGGCACCTCCACTCTCCGCTACCTAACCCCAGACCAATACACAGGTATTTCTGTATATGGGGTTTTGAATCATGATTTGAAACAAAAAGGCTGTGCTCTAAGCCATGAACTCTGGAGCCAGGCTTAGACTGCCAGAGCAATGGACACTCCAGAAGGAGCTAGAAGAAGAACGAGTGAAGGACACCAATATGAAATGGAAGCTCCCAGAACTATCTCCACGGGCCACAGTCTTTTACCCCCTGTTTTGGTTTTGTTTTGTTGGCGTGTCTATTTTTATTGTTTTTCTAATGTACTGGGAAACACTTTGACTATTTCTTATCAATCCCAGAGGAAAGTACCTAGGGAAAGCATTTGTACTCAAGAGGAAAACCCAAAAGTCTTACCAGTCCCTCTCCTGTTTTTTATTTACACACCTGAAAGGATCCACAAAGCAGAAAAGAGTGTCTCAAAATCAACTGCGCCTATCAAATATCCCACATTCCACAGAGCTGCCCTTGTCTACCCATGAAAGTGCCTGTGTGAAATGAAGTGCAGATTTAAACCGTTGTAGACAGCCTGAAATAATTCTCCATATGGACTTTATTATTCCTAGTTCAGAGCTTAAGCCTCAGGTTCACTTTTGTCCTCTAAGAGGAATCAAACCAAGAGAAGCCATTTACTGAAGACACCAATATCACAACTGCTCCACTAAAAATTCGCTACCTTAATTCGGATTGCAGTAGGCAAAACAAAGTAATTCAGCCCTATTTTGAGTTAGCAACTTGAAGTCAATCCTGAAGCAGCGTCCATGACCAGGTATGAGTACCCAGCCCCTACTGCAAGCTACATGTGGAGAGACACTGATAAGCAATCCACTTGCTGTGACTTAATGAGCCCTTTGAGCGTGGCAGCAAAGCCTGCCCAGGCCTCTTGCATCCTCAAAGTGATTTAAATGCTTTCTAACTGACAATGAAAATGGACTACTCACTGACCCCAGCTCAACTGCCAGGCAGAAATCCTTTGGCCACAGTAAGGCTCTGTAACCCAGGCTGCTGGACTTCTGCAAGTTCAAGCTGAACACTGGTTGGCTCACTTAGTTGGCCGGTTAACTCGAGCACAGAGTAAAAGGATCTGTGCTCTTCAGACATCGTTGTCTTCTGGTACAAAAGAGCATTCATGCTGGGAAGCTTGACAGCAGTGTCTCCACCAAAGGGCTGTGATTATGTCAGTTCAGCTGAGAAAAGCAAGGCCTTAAAGCAACCCAGAGAACCCAAACCTGGGCTTGTGCCTCACAGCAACAGCACCTGGACACTCAAAACATTAGCCTGGCAGTGTCTGAATAATATCCACATTTATGGGGAGGGGGGAGCACGCTATCGTTGTGTTCAAAGATCACAAATGTTACAACTCAGCACCTTCTCTCTTCTTTTGTAGTGTTTCAAAGGTGAATCTATACCAGTATCCAGGTTGCTGACACATCCAGGTTGTTGCATCCTGAGGCAGAGACCTGAGGTCTGTTTCACAAGGTCTGCTCTGTTGCAGCAAGAGAGAAACCGACAGCACTGCAAACCCCCAGCACAGGACCTTGAATGTGGCCACTCTCAAGCAGAGTTTTGCTGCTCAGCTATACCCAGGCTAAAGACCATCAATCTGGGCAGAGCATTCACCAGTCACAGGGTTTGGCAGATGTGAGCTTGCTCTCATCATTGTTCTCTCTCTTACCATGTAAGCAATATCAAAGGAAGCCTCTTCTTGCTTGGACTTCCAGAATGAAAATTCTATCTATAAAAAAAAGCCCTTGAGTTCATACTTCTGGAGCACTCTACACTCCTGCTGAACTCTAGCTGGTGCATTAAGGCTGCTTTTAATAAACCACCTGGCATCTTGCCTATTATATTTTTCTTTTTGGGTGACATGGTTTAGTGTGAGGTGTCCCTGTCCATGGCAGGGGGGTTGGAACTGGATGATCTTAAGGTCCTTCCAACCCTAACTATTCTATGATTCTATAAAAAGAATCAAACAAGGTTTAGAAGAAGAAAGAGGGGGGAAAAAGAAAGGACCATTTTCCCTGCTCCTCATATTCTCTGCAGATGTTGGTGCTCTTTCTGCTCTTCTACAGTTTATTCTCTGCTTAACATGCTCACAGAAGACATGCCATAACAAACACAACCAGCTGAACCCCCCATCCAAGCACTGTTCCCACCCACACCAACAACATTGACTGAAGATACAGCCATGGTGTCTTCCCCTGCAATGGTCCCCATGGGCAGACAAAGAGCTGGTTTTGCCTCAAGACACGTGCGCAGCTCTTCAGGAAGCCAGCAAGAGGAAGGGAGTATCATGCCAACTACAACTCCACTGGGCTGAAGCACTGCCCCGTGCCCCACTGAACACACACCATACAACCACTACGACTGAGGAAGAGGTGAGGAAGCAGCAATACAATGCCAGTAATTGAAAAATACAGATAGTTGCCATTTTCTAGCACCCTGAAGTCACCTTTCAGGCCTTTCTGCCTTTGCAAAAAAGCAAAGATGAGGACAGCAATCCTTAGTCTGTGAGCTGAGAAACTTGCTGTAGTAAACAAGACTAAACCCTTGTGGCACATCCCTCCTCCATCAGAGAAGGATGAAGCTGACATTTAAAAGACTTAACTCAAGGCCACCCCAGGACTTCCAGGGAGAGTTGGGAGGCAAATCCCACTCCAGAAGGGAAAAATAAAGAACAGGGTGTCCTCTGGATGTCTTCAGCTCTGCTACAGGGGCTGAAGACAAAGACATCTAATCAGGAGAGCACGGGATGGACTTCAAGACTCGAAATGCCACAAGCAGAGACAGAGACCAAGAGATTTGCTGTACTGATCTTCTTGAGAGATTATGGTACATTTAGAAGGACACAGCTTCTGCCTCCAGGTAAGGAAAGGAAAAAGCCCAGGCTGACACATGCCTTTCACCCAGGAGGTGGATGCGGTCCAGACACTGCATCGTCTCTTTAGGGCACTAGGGCAGGAAGGCATTCATATCCCCATTTACTTGCTCAGGGACAACATTTTGCCTTTTATTCTTTGCCAGGCCTTTTACTTACAGCTGACTAGCTTCATATATCTAATATTCACCTGCTACGTTAGAGATCTTATCGCGCATAATGGCACATCTACCTTGGGGGTATTATGGATCCGCAGCAGTCAGAGGGGGGAAACGGAGCAGTTGCTGTGTGTGCTTATTTATTTCCAGTTGCCAGCTAGACCTGGCTTCAGAGCAGCAGGATGGGAAGACTAGAAAAGCCAATGTACGAATGCTATTCTTAAATAGGTCAGGGGAGAAATGACACCTGGATGTAGAAAGCAAAACAAGAATCCACACACTAAATCTGTTGTTTTCTCAGCTACCACAAGGGTCTGGTATTTTTAAACTGCTAGAACATGGATTCAGCAGTTAACACCTCACTGCCCACCAGAATATTCTTCGGCTCCAGAGCAGTGCTCTACTACTGCTTGCGCGACTCCACATTACAACAGGAACACAGTTCACTGTACTCTTAAGACACAAATGAAAAAATAAGAAGTTTGGGGAACTGCTCCCAGTTCCTCTGCACTTGTCCCCAGCCTCCTGCATAGACAGCATCTGTGACCACCATGGCTAACAACACTGGGCACAGCACAGGAGGGAACACCCCCAAAAGGTGGTGGCATCCAGGAGTAAGGATATCCCAGCCTCAGTCACAGTAAGGGAATGTTTGAGCCAGCAGGGACCACTCTAGTTTGGGAAGTGGCACTGTGTCCATCCTGCAAATCCCCGTTAGAGCAACTGGTAGGTATCTCAGTTTCATTCCTGTTTACTGCAAATTTTCACTAGGACAAATCCCTCAGCTCCTCTGTACAACCAAAGCTGCCTTATCTGAAGAACCTGAGAGTGCATTTGCAAGTCACTGATGCTAAGGGACACAAATCTTTGGATATAAACAGACAAGAGCCAAGCCACATCTGTTGCCAACACATGAGGATACTCTCATCTCTAACGGTCTCTGTCCAGAATGTGTGGAGTTGCCTGCACTTCCTCCTTTAAAAGAGAAGAGGTTCCATTGTTCTGTACGAGTTT
>WYDI02026189.1:33183-51656 GCA_009867235.2 Psittacus erithacus
CCTGCATTTACCCCTAAGGCCTTCAAAGAAATCCTTAGAGCAAACTGCCCCTGTTCTTCAGAGAGCATCAGCGTACACCACTTCCCAGTTGGTCACTAATGGCAGCAAAGACAATTAGAAAGGGAAACTTTACTGCATGCAATGTACATGTCTCCATGGAAGAGAAGACAGGAGAGAACACACCCAACCATAATGGCAGACTCCAAGTGATTTCAGAGGGCTGCAGACAATAATGCAATACTGCTTTCTGACAGGCCAGATCACAAGAGAAAAACAGTACCTTCTCATTGCAAGACTACATGTTATGATGCATCAGCATTGTCCTCAGAACTTCTGTTGCTAACATGCACCTCTGCCATTCATACTCATCGGAGTGCCACTGTCCTGGGTGAAACAAGTTACATCAACCAAAAATACCTGCCTATGCCCCAGGCTTCGCTTGGGAGCTCAGAGGTCCCCACTAGTGAGATGCACACAGAGCCGGGCTAGGGGAAAGCTACAGCAGGAAACCAGCCACAGAGCTGCCATGTAAATGTCCAGGTATTTTTTTTTTCCCTTCCTTACAATAGATTTCAGAGGGAAACCTAAGAGCAGCCTCCAGGAAAAGGCAGCGACCACTCGTCCTGTCTGCTTGGTCTTTATACCTGAATGTAACCATCCTCCTGCTTTTAAGAGATGTAGGTTCTTCAGCAAGATGAATCACTTCTTGATGCTCAAACAGCTCTTGTCATCAGAAGCAAAGTAAGACAATAAAACCCTGCTTACCAGAGGAGAGGAAATGTTTACCTTGCATTAAGTCAACTTTTCCCAAGGTGCAGGTACAACTGTAAACAGAAGGAAATGTGAAGAAGAGAAAAGAGGGTAAGAGCTGTTTGTGACTACACACCTCAAAGCCAGAAGGGATACGAAACTGGATCTCCGCTCTTCAGGAGTAAAGAAAATTGTTACAAAGGACCACAAATTATTTATTAAAGAGAGTATGATACCACAGGGAAACAAAACCAAACCTAAAATAATCTAGATGCAGACACTCCTATCAAGAGAAACCAGATAACAGAACAGGAAAGACAGCTCTTTCCTCTATTATCTTTAATTCAATTCTGCTTATCAGCATCATCATACAGCTAAAAGTGCAAAGACTTTAACACATTTAGAGTCTTATTCAATTCCCACTGAAGTCGCCAAACAGACTCCAGTAATGCTGTATCAGGTTTCTATGGGCCATTCCAATCTGAGGAGTTAAACACTCCTTTAAGAACTAAATGAATTTAGCTTCCTTGCCTTTGTGAGGAAGATGCCCTGGCTGCTTGCCCTTGCTCTGACTCAGACACACTTGGCCCAGTTCTGCAGAGGACTAAGCTCCCACCAAAGTCAAGGGCATCTCTGAGACTCAGCATGCTGAAACCCAGGCTGCCTGCCACACAGGAGCTGAATGCCAAGATGCCAGCTGAGTAAATGCACAAACCCTGAGAAGAAAGAGAGAATCAGAGCCCATGGCTCAGAACGGCAGCCCTGCATCCCTTACTGTGCATGCCAGGCACACAACTCCTGCTGTACCAGTGGGTACGCTTCTCCATGTCACCCTGGGACCCGCAAGGCTAATTTGGGCTGGTGCAGAATGCTGTGCACACTTGAATGAGCCTCCGATGGAAAATGTGGGCCATCACATCATGGTTTATGACTATTTCATTATCTGCAGATTCAATTCAGCCTGCAACAGCTCCTAAACGCAATACTTACAGATCCTGTTCCTGTAGTACTTCCTGTGTTTTAAAACCTTTTTCTTCCATTATCTATAAAATATTTATACAGAATGATAACATTTTGTGCATCCAGAGTCACCTCAGGTCTACAAAGCCCCTCACCAGCTACAATTAATTAAACCTCACAGAGGTAAATTTCAGCAACACCCTTCCCTAACTCCAATGATCTCAAAGCACATCTGGACTGATCAGTGAATTCTAACCACACAAATCACACACTTGTCTGCAGAGGCATGGCCTGAATCCCAAGTTTCCCACTGCCAAAAGCCTCAGCCTTTCAGCCTAAATGAGAACAAAGGAGTAAAGCCAGACACTGCAGACTGTACACCACATAGCCCATGCCAGACAAAGCTCATCCTCAGCATCACAAACTGATTAGAGCTTACCTGAGCTGGTCAGACACAGGCACCAGTCTACAAAGAGCTTACAAATTGGGAAATCAATGCACAGAGATTCAATTACAACTCCAAACTGCCCTAATAAATCTATGGCTGTAGAAATGAGACAAATTAACACCCATGCCACCCCCTGTCCCTGACATACATCCCAAGAGCCCAAACTCCTCCTCTTGCTGTCTAGCATTTACCACTAGCAATTTTAAGTTCTCCAGCTGGAAAATACAACAGCTCTGCGCTCTGTACACGCAGCATCTAATATATCAAATCTATTAAATTGTACAAAGCATCTCCTGTACTCTATGGAACAGCAATCACTGCCAGTTGACAACAGTGACAGCAAAATCATCTTTTGCCCTGGTGTAATACTGCACTTGTTAGCCATCCAACATACAGAACAGTGCCATTCAGATAAAGGTCTATGGAAAGTGAGCCTTAGCAGGTGGTTTGCAGCACTAAATCTTACCTGTCATACAGTTGTCTTCTTGTAAAGGTGCACATTCTTTGTTACCTTTACCCTGATATTCTGATACTCAAACACTGGCCTGCAGCTCTAGGAACAGGTGTACCTGGTCACATCAATACAAATACTCTCCTGCGAGATGCATTGACCACATCCCCTCTGCACACCTGCAGCCTCTGATCCCCTTTGCCTATAACGCTTAGCAGCTGATTTCTTTAAAACATCTCATTAATTGCTCCTGCCATCCCCACAATTTCTCATGCTCTGCAGGGGGCACTAAGGTCTTTTAAAAATGCAGCCTTCAACATCCAAATCAAATCCAAGTATTAGAAGGGCTTTTCCCATCCTGCTTCCCTGTGCAGGAGCACAGGAGTTGACGCCAGGAATCTGTTCTCTTCTGCTCTGTAACCAACTTATCCTGCTGACTCTGGCCAAAAGCATAATTACAATGTGCCTCAATTCCCTCATTTCTCAGTGACTACAATTATGCTGTAACAAATCCCTGGTCACCCAGGACTGATCCTGTACTTAGGATTCTGCCTCCCTGCAGGCACATCGCAATCCAACAGGCACAGGCTGTGCTCCTGGGGGAGCCAAGGTCTCTGACTGGAGCTGCCCAAGAATTTTTCATCAAGTTACATCTCAGTGGCTTGAAAAGGAATCTTTTTATGGGAATATGCAACTGTTCTGGAAGGCTTCATCAGACGACATGTCTCTGAAGCAGCTTATTTGTTCCCTTAGAGAGCAGCTGAAGAAAATGCGACTGTTGAGGAGTGAGAAACCTGGGTTCAGTGCAGGCATCAGCCTGACAGGTATCACAAGTCACAGAATGGTTTGGGTTGGAAGGGACCTTAAAGCTCATCCAGTTCCAACCCCCTGCCACAGGCAGGGACACCTTCCACTAGACCACATTGCTCTAAGCCCATTCCAAACCAGCCTTGAACAATTCAGGGGATCAGATTCTCTAGGTACAATCCCAGTCCCCCCACTCCTTTGTGAAAACTTAATATGATCTCATCCACTCCGCTCTTTTCTAAAAGAAGCTTTAAAGAGTGTTAGTGCCGGGGAGACAGAGAAAAGGAAACCATCTTCTGCCTGGTCTGAGGACAGGGAAAGAGCTCTGATTCCATTTACCTACAAGTGGTGCTGTGTACACGCAGTGACGAGGGTATCATGAGCTGAGCTGTCAAGAGTCCGAGGACATTAAAGTCTCCACTCAAGCTCCCTGCTGGCCACGTCCCAGGGATTCTGTGCACATTAGTAATTAGTTAATGGAGCGCTGTGACAAGGTAAAAGGTATTGCAACTATTTCCCGTTATTACCATGCTCTGACACACATGCCACCGGCAACTTGGCTCTGTCCTTCCTATGAATCTGTGACACTGGACTCAACATGAATCAGTTCTTCCAAGCACACATATAAGTTATAATAAGTGAACGATGATCTAGGCCTAAAACCTTTGATGAGAGCTCTGGAGATGGGCACAGGGCCATGCTCTTAACACTCAAATGCAGCTGTGTGACATTGCTCCGCCCCCTCAGACTATTTGAAGAAGTCCTTGTGCCAAAAGCTACTGCTCACCCAGAAACACTGGCACAAAGGAAGATGTGCCTGCGCTAAACCTTTGTATGGAGCATCTGCTGACTGAGCCTGAAGTGCCACTGCACAGACTTGGGCTCACTTTCCAACCCCACAGTGTTGAGGAACACTTCCTTGCAACTTGGCTCTAACAACAGTAACTCTCACCAGAAGGGAGGAGAGGACCACCAGGACTTGGATCTACTGGAACTCATCAGCTTTCCCTTCAACTGCTTCACCCAAACTGACACTACAGAAGATGCCAGTCAGACTACCCTTAGAAAATCACTGAAGTCTAACTATTAGTTAGACACTTTAATGTGGGTCTAAGTCTCTCAGCAGCCAGTATTCCTTCATTTGACAACCCAACCGCATGAAATGGATCAAAGCAAAGGCTGGAATTTGCACAAGCACATTCACACAGCGTCCACACCACTCGATGCAGGTGATTTGTAACTGAATCAGTGAAGCTACTGCCACTTCTGTGACAAGCTCAGATCTTCCCCCTCCCAGCCTGACAGGATGGATTACCTTCATTTCTGTGCAAGCCAAAGATCCAAAGAAACATCCACTCCGCAGCCAGAGCTGTGCCTCCAGCTCTGGAAGGTGCACCCAAGTTCACTTTTCTCCCAGCAGCAAGTACCTTGATGAGTGACTGGGCCACACTGACTTCAATGGAGAAGCCAGAGAGATGTACTTCCCTCCAGCTGCAGCATCACCTCATGCCCTGGAACAGACCCCTGCAGTTGTTCTGGTGCCCCAGGAATTACACACCTCTCCTCTTTACCTACCTATCCTCAGGAAAAAATCCGCCTTGATAACCTGCTGCCAACAGCCGTCAAAAATCCAATTTATGTGCATGCAAGTGCTGTACGTGCACACATCAGAAACTCCTGTTTATCATCCTGGTTTCTCACTAATCCCCTTTTAACCAAATTCTGTGGATACAGAGTAATGTGATATTAAAAGGACTCAGCCAGATTATCAGTGCAGGCAGCATGCAACACCTCCATTTCTAGGTGTGCAATTGCCTGCAGCTTCAGGTAATGCACCTTCCCTAAGGCTTTGGCAAATCATGCATCTGTGTTGCACAACATCAAGAGCCAGAGAGGCTGTAAATTCTCCCCTCCATCCTTCCTTCGAAGAGATAAATGACTTGGCAAGTTGAGTGATAAAGAACCAATATAATTACATGTCATTAAGCTGCAACTAATACTGGCAGAGGATGGAGAAGGGGCTGCTGATTACAAATGCTATCAGGGAAAATCTAAGATGTGGCATTAATGCAAGCTTGGAAAGTAAAATACATTTTGCGCTTCTCCCAGAAATACTTAACTGTTTCAAGCCATCTCCTCTGGTTGTTTTATTTGGCACAAGCACTTTGCACCACAAAGAATTCTTTCTTGCATCATGGATTTTAAGAAGGAAACAATAAACAGCATCCTCCAAGGAAACACAGAGCCTCCATATTCTCTTTGGCAAAACAAAGCTCATCCCAATCTTCATTCACAAAGAAACATCAACCTGATCAGAAGACACTGACAGACCTCACTGCACAGCCTGTTTGCTCCTCATGCAAGGCCTCCACCTGAATCCATACCATTCCTGCATCTACTTCTTAAGACTTCCTTGAGATAAAATTCCCCCCACTAAACATCCCGCCCATAAACTTCTTGCCAGCTGTCACCAAAACTACATTCATTTGCTTTGAAAGAATACACTGGGATTCAGTAATGCAGCAGAGAAATTGCTGCCCGTTTAAGGCACACACCAAAGGCAGTGCACAGCTTTGGTTTTTCCTTTTTGCTGAAAGTAATCTCAGCACCGAGCTCTGACACAGGTTTGAGAATCCATTCACATCTCAGAAGCTTGACTGCAAAACAACTCAACTTGTGGCAAAACATCCTCTACAGGTAAGACTAACATGGGATGCTGCTTGGAGTTTGTTTTCCCCTGCTATAATTTTAACCTATTTAGATTTCCAGGAATTAAAGCTGAAGGGCAAATAAGATTTTTCTAACATCACTGGAAATCTGGCTTCCCCAAACTATCAGGCCAGAGCTGCAATTGCATTTTGACTTAAAAGAGCACTCGTGCTGAACAGGTGCAGGGGCAGATGTCAGGTTTCAAGTATTGCCCAAATAAAACAAGAGCATCGTTTGCTGGTAACCACCTCACAGTTAAATGGATTGAAACAGTCAAGTCCCTTGAGTTTAGGTATATCAGCTTTCTGGAATGACAACACCACAAGCCCAATGTGGTCATCATTCAGGCCCTACCTTCTGCCTTCAGAGTGCAAGCACAGACATCAATACAGATATGCAGCTCCACAGGCTGTGGGACCCTGGGTACCAGGAATTCTGCTCAGTGCAGTCTGAGGCAAAGCACAAGGAAGGGAGAGCCAGAAGGGACAGGCTCTAAGATGTGGTTCGAGCATCCACAGCTGGCCTAAATTTTACTCCCTAACAGGAAGCAGCTCCTTTCTCACATATGGCTGCTGTTAGCAAGCGCTGACACCCACCACAGAACAAGGGGGCCTGCAATATTAATAGCATCAATGCGAAAATTATAAGCCCACATTAAAGCACTGAAAGTTATTTCTATGACTTTGGGCTTTAAAACTAAATGCAAAGGGAAAGGTATTACACCCAGCTAAGCATGTTTAGAGGACTTTCTTTTTCAGATAAGACTCTGCAGTTTTCAAACACACACACACACACATATATATATATGGAGAATGACCCCTTAAGGACAGGGAAAAGCTGCTGTCAGCTATAACTCAGCAAATCACAGGTTACATGAAGAAATAAAAATCAATGCTGCTCTGAAATTTAGCCTGGCAGACAAGTCAAAGCTATCACAACTAATGGCTGGGAGTTGTGCTGTGACCATGTTCCTGGTTTTCCTACAACACTCTCATCCACTTGGCTCCAAAGATTCTGTTGGAATTAAACAGAAGAAACCCAAAGGGGATAAAGAAGTAGTACAAACTCATTTGCTAGAAATTTTTCTACTAACAGA
This sequence comes from Psittacus erithacus, assembly GCA_009867235.2. Classification (NCBI taxonomy): domain Eukaryota; kingdom Metazoa; phylum Chordata; class Aves; order Psittaciformes; family Psittacidae; genus Psittacus; species Psittacus erithacus. Next base: position 40,405 of record WYDI02026189.1, read on the forward strand.
CACTGATAAAAGAGCATTATGAATTCAACTCATTTAGAAATCCCCCTCCTCCATTAAAACACTCTGACATCGGACCAAACTACATAGAGCCTGTTCTCATCAACAGAGGCAGCACAGCTGAAACACGGGTGAAGATGCTGACAGCGATACCATCTCTATGAGAAGACTCTTGGATTTTAGGATATAATAAATTAGGGACAAGTACAAACATAGAAATATTATCATGAAGATATAGTGCTGTTACTGGTGTTTCTTTTGACTGGAACAGGGACTGCTCAGCCACAGCTAAGTCTCCACAGATGAGCACAGCCCAAGCTGAGCTCCTCTGCTTGCACTCCAAGTAACTTGGCACACGCGTCTGTTTTGATAGCTGTAAAGGCATGTGAGCGCAGAGCTGTACCCATGCCAGCACGCCCTGAAAGGTGTCCATCATAGTCGCATCCTGCTGACAGCAGTCAGAAGTCTATCACTTCCAGCCTGCAGGACATGTGCTCTATCACTGCAATGCTCCGAACACGTATAAAGTACTGCATGACGGTAACAGTGAAGTCTTCATGTGGTTCTAGATGTGTTTCTTTGATAGCTCTGCCACTTCACCATCCATCCACAGTGAGAGCCTGACATCTTTTAAAGTAGTTTGTTGAGACGCTACAACCTGATGACTCAACTTAGTTATTTGTCTTTATCTGCAACAGGATCTCGGAGTTGCATGGTAAAATAGAATGGGCTATTTCCTATCAGAGCAGGTGAAAGATGGAGTCAGCCACAAATACATCTGCTCTACTTGCTCTGCAGTTAACTGGTTTCAAATCAAATCCTGCCTATCTTCTACTTATTATTTGGGCAAAATAAACGGGATCAAAGCCAATCCTATCTTACACATGTGCAGCCTCCCTGACTTCACTGGCACTTAGGCCAGACAGTTTGAAATTACATCACTGGCATCTTGATGCAGCTTAGATGGCATCACCTCAGGTTACATAGGAACACAGGACTGGGAGAGACCCACCAGGTCACCGAGTACAGTCCCTGCTCTGCTGTGCAACCACGTCACCTAATCCCTTTACAAATGAATCAAAAATAGTTATGAGAGATGCTTCATGGGGCACACCCCAGGCTGGCCATGAATGATATACTGTGCTGTAAACTGACTCGGGAAGGAGCACACAGACACATCCAAGACAAATTAGAAACTGCAGTAAGCAAGGAGGCAACTTAGCCTAATGGCCAGGCAATAGGACAGACAGCAGGATGCCAGGTCCTGCTGCTGACTCCCACACTGACCCGGTCCACCCACAGTGGCAATGCTCCATCCATCAGGTTCCTCTGGGCTGAGACCAAGATAATGACCTTGTCCTTCCTTTGTTGATTGCTTTTAGCCCTACAGACAAAAAGAAGAATACAAGAACTAACTATTTTTATTCACTCCATCTCCCAAGCAGGTTTTTAAAGTCCATTTTAAAGCTCTCCTTTGCAATTCGGTCTGTGGATAATTTGCTCCCTGCATCTCCATAGAGTTTAACCTGCCAGAGCCTGGCAAAGGTGTAATTTCATCCTCAGGCTCTTCTGACATGAGACTTTGGAGCTTCTCTTTGTGGATAAAGTATCAAAGCAATAGCTCTATGAGACAACAGCCCTTTGCATCTCACAACCCATGCATTATTCTCTCTAAACATAGTTTAGCAGGCCAGCATCAAAACTTTTGCTCTCCCCTCATTTCTCCTCCCCCTGTACACACTTTAAGAAAGAACACAGGTAAGAGCAGTATACAGACACAGACAGAGAGGAAGGTTTATCCCACAGGCAGAGGATTACTGCATCATGATGTAATGACCTTGTTCAGAAAAGAAAAAGGTTACTTACATGACAGCATGAGCTATAAAGATACCAGCCCCTTCTCAGAACAAGGCAAAACAATGTCCATTTAAAGTTATGCTGAAGAAAACATAAAACATGTGCCCAGTGAACTGAAGAAAGAAAGAGCAAACTTCAGCCCAACTGGCCTGGATGTAATCTCTTTCCAGATACACATCATACATTGAACCAAACAAGCAGAAGTGCTGTTCAGATAAGTATATATGGAAAGCAGACGCCATTCTGCTTTCTGTGTGTTTGCATCTTCAAGCACTCAAGAGCTCTCTCTGACCCATAACAAGAACAGCCACTTTTGTGTTCCATTTCAGGTGCAAAATGCTCCATAGCCAACCATTTTGCTCGCCCCCCATGAACACTTTACACTTGAACATTCTTTTAATGTTTTCTTCCCCCACAGTACAAGTGGAGGGGGGAAGGCCACATGCTTCCTGTATATGAAGCAATCCTCTGAAAGAATAACTCCAGGCCAGGCTTGTTTTCTCTGTTTAGACAGCATTTAGTGGAGCTTGGCCATGACTAAAACTCCATGGCTGAGTTAATCGCATTTATAACTACAGGCGGCTCAAAGGGACTTGTTTCTAATGAATTTTTAAATGCTATGAAAATAATAGGTATGGTATTTACCATTTAAAACATCGTAAAAGAATGCTGATGTTACTGCCCCAGTACAGCATGCTTATTTCACTGCTTGCCATTCACCCCTCACTGTTGTTATCCTGCTGAACTGAAGCGTATGTTATTAAAGCCAATATTTACCAACAGATACTATAGTTATGAAAGGAATATAGTCCTTCCATGTAAAACTAGGCTTCCCACAGGAAATAAAAGGCATTTGGCAAGTCTTAGCCTGCTAAGGGCAACTGCTACATGTCCTGTTTCCAGGACAAGAAAGCCCTCCAGTTACTCCAGATACTTCCAGTGGTGAATGCTGAGCTTGTCTGGTAAGTTTTCTGGGCTCACTGCAAATCCTACAGCAGACACAGAAAGCTCTGAGTCTGAATTGGCACCAGATGCTTTAGAAAACATGTGAATTTCATTTTGTGCAGGAGTACGAGGAGGCCAAAATGCTTTATTTGTCAGCACAGGTACAGTCACTCATCTAAGAGCATGAATGTTCCGTTCAAGGAAACCCTGCACTGAGCAACAGTGCCATGTGCCAGCTTACAGTGCCCTCTACGCTTGTGTGCAACAAGAAATGCATTTCTATAGTAGATGAACAGCAACAACAGCCTTCAGACTAGAGCATGCGATAAAAGTTGCAGCAAATTCCAGCCTCTCAAGAAGCAGCTAACAACATCTCCTTGCTAGCTTAAAGGCTCCATATAAAGGCCAACTCGACATCAGGCTTCTACTGCAGTGTTTCTTCTCAATTAACCAAGAACAAGTGTATTAGCCATACATCAAAACTGCATTGCAGCTAGAGCTGCCAATTTCTTATGGCAAAAAGGGAGGCTGATTCATTTGACTGTATGTGGGCCTTGGCTGGAGTTTTCCAAAATGCTACAAGAGAAGAAAACCTCAGTGAACCTCCCCCTCATTCCCACTCCTTTCCCCCCCCAAATCACAGCCCAGGGGCCTGTGCTTGCAAAAACAACATTTCCTGGAGGATTCTTTCTCCAAATCACTGCTTTTCTAAATTCAGACAGAACATACAGCAACTCCCAATACATCTGCATGTGATATATATGCATACAAGGCCACTCCTCCCAAACATGTACATGTGAAATGCAATGCAAAACATCTGAAAAGCCTTTACATCCCAAGTCCCCAGAGAGTCCCTGCATCTTCCATTACAAATCCTGCTATGTTAAAAACCACTACCTGTGTAATGTGGAATGGCAACCTTACAACACTGTGCTCGGGACCAGTCCGCAGTGGTGGCCTTGTCCTTTTGCTCAAAACAACCACAAACCAAGACATTTCTGCTATGCACAAGCAGATCCCGAATCCAGATCCTTCTAAAAGCTCCTTGTATCAGACACATTTAACACCTAATACATCACAAATAGCAATTCTTCATCCAACATGCCCTCCCCTTCAGTGTATCTGTTTTGAATGAACTTCACAGCACCTGGGTGCCAGGTCTCTTCTCTCCCAGGCATTCCTGATGGAAACACCACAGGTCTGCTTTCAAAAAGAACATGCAAAGTGATGTTGTACCATAAACTGTCCTCGTTAGACACCATGAACTCTGCCATTTAGGCACCTACCAGCCCAGGTTTGCAAGGTTCCCGGCCACACCACCACCACTGATCCCCACAGTGAGGTCAGGACACAAAAATGCAGTCATGTTTGCTTCCAACTGATCCCTCCTATTGCTCTGTCAACACCCTTCTGACCTTGGACACTGACTTCATCCTTGTGCTTCCAGTGTGTCTGACACAAGTCAACCTGGCATCAGCCCCCCTGGAGCACTCAGACCCTGGCCCCAACACATCTCTGCTCTTTCTCTGAGCCTAACTTTTAGTCATTTACTGTAAACCTGTACATCAGTTCCACAGAAAATACACAGTTTGGAGTATGTAAGAGCACGTTTTTTTCCCCTCCTTGCCCCAAGTGAGTCCTTCTGTGGGCTGACTTTGGGATTATGCTCACCAGATTTCCTGGGGCACATACGCAGCAGTAACTCTCAATGTGTAATTTCTGTTCTGGTATTCGAACAATTACACTCAGGATAACCACTCCAACAGATGTATTCCTCAAGCAGAGGATCACACACATTCAGCTGTACCCATGAGGCCAAGCTCTGCCATTCTGCTGGGATAAGCAATACAAACACCAGGGAACACAGCTCAAAAAATTACTAAAGAATCAGGTAACTGACCTCCTGGCACCATCCTTGGGCCTGCAAACTTCATCCACATGCTGGTGCTCACTAAGAGGAGAGAGATCTTGCCACACCAAGGGCTTCCAACACTCAGATTCCTATTGCTTTTCCTGATCACATGAGGAAGCCTGGCATTCAACCCAAGTGTCCAGAGTGCTCTACAGACCACAGAACACAGGGCAAGTCTGGAAGAGCAAGTTGCTCAAGCGATCTCACTGTTTGCATTATGGATCGTGGCTGCAGGAAGTGCCCCCTAATCAGATGCTTTGGAGATATTTTACTTCAGAGGCACACAACAGTACTGGGAGTTCCAGTGTTCCAACATCACTACAGCTTTCAAAAAGGGTCCAGGACAATGTACTGAGAAAAGAATAAGCCTCCACTCTCAGCTTATTCCTTCTGAAATGCTTAATATAATTCATTAATGCTGCTGAACAGCAGGATTCTCCATTCCCCATGTGCAAAAAGTAGTAGATAGAGAACAACAGCACAGAGAGAAGGCATGGCGCAGGACGTGGGGAAGAAATGACAGAAGACTGTCCCCACAGATTGCCACTCTAGTGACTTCCAGGTATTACCCCACCTCTTTGTGGTCCATGCATCCTACACAGTGAAGATGCTTCCTCAAAAAGAAACTAAACAGGGAGCAAATTCTGGCTGCTTTAGTCTTTTTTCTTGCTAGAAATCTCACTTCTTCCCAACTTGACTTCCCAGAGCCTCTGGAATGAAGAGCTAAAAGGGACTTTACCTGCAGGGAATAACTAACCAGGATGCCAACCTGAGCTGCTAGGCTCACTACAAAGATCAAACGAGGATGCAAGCAGCTCTTTTCTGGAGCAGGCATCATTTCAGTTGCTGAAATATTTATGCCTCAATAGCAGCTGTGGTATCAATGTCTGTCCCTGATACAAACAAACCTGAGCTCAAAGCATGACAATCTGTGTTGTGCAGAGTGGAATCACAATTAAAAGCATTTTCCAAGCCTCCATTTCCGCATGCACGTATGTGACAGCTTTTCTGGCAACACTTCGAGAGCATCCCAAATCCAAATCCACAATGCCTGCAAGGGCAGGAGACATTAAAAACAGCTTTAGCAAGTGCCCAGGATTTTTTATGCTTTCCATTCTTCCCTCTCAGGTTCGCTGTGTACCAGCAGCCCCGTGTGTCTTCCGAGGAGTGGCTGGGTACCTGATAAATATGAGCTGGCATCTGGGCACTGCAGGGTGAATGGAGATCCTCTGCAGGGAAGCGCCTGGAAAATTTCTGATCTGGAGGATTTTCTCCTTCACAACAGGGAATAGAGAAGGAGGGGACAGAAAATGGAAAACATGAGGCCTTGCGCTCTCCTTGAGACACACAGAAGTACTTCCCAGTGCCCTTCCCAAAAAGCCATTTATTCACGCAGCAAAGGGTGAGGGACTGGGGGTCACACAACTCCTGCTCCTCCAACAGCTCTGCCTGGAAGAATGAGCACGCTCAGGTGACAGCAACAAAACATTCCAGCACAGCTCGAGTCCCTTTCAGCCAACCCTGCAGAGCAATGAGGAGCTGCTGAAGTGCCAGAGCAATTTCAGCTATTGAGGATTAGAAAGAAGAAGAGAGTGGTCCCGCTCTGGAGCCTGTGCTGCACTGCAATGCTGAAAAGGCAGTCTGTTTCAGGCCAGGCTGGATGGGGCTTGCAGCAACCTGCTCTAGTGGAAGGTGTCCCTGCCCACAGCAGGGTTTGGAAACTGGATGAGCTTAAAGGTCCCTTCAACCCAAACCAGTCTGGGATTCTACAATTAGCGGGGATCTAAGGCTGGACAAAAAATGACACAGCACACTCTGCCTCCCAGTAAAGCCAAGCACACAAGTGTGCAGCAAGCTGGATCACAGCACAGCTACCACTGGTCCATGTGTGCGGCACCACTTCCAGAAGTAAAGGGGTCATACTAGAATCTTTATTTCTCTAAGAAGGCCCACTTCTGCTCTCAGGATTATGAAGAAACGTGTGACACGTTTCCCCAAAGATTCCTTGAGCATGTTTTAGGATACAGATTGCCTTAATTTGCTTCTGATGGCAATAAAGTACACACGACCAGACTAGACAGAGTAAACGAGGTGCATCCAAACTTCACTTTGCTGTTTCCCATCTTGGTAAGCCTTATACGGTGCTGCACTGGAGTGTCCTACATGCATTACACAGAGAGCCTCAAAACCAGCCCTGTCACATGGAAGCAGCATAAACTATTCAAACTGTGTAAGTGACAGCAGAGACTCCAGGGCACAGAAGCGCTTTGCTCTGGATCAGTCAAGAGCCAACTGCATGTGCCAATATGCTACTAGATAAGCAATTTACAGTAAAAACTAACAGTGAGAAATGAGTCCACTGAATAGTAATACCACTGTTTTACCCTTGAATACTTAACACATAGTCATGACAATAAGACATTAGAGCAAGACAAACCAACATCTGCTCATGCTAAGTAACACTCATGGCAGAGCTTTCTCAACTGAGCAGGACATGCCCTTGTTCCAAGAGGGACACAATTTCCAAGTCTGCTTCTAGAAGGGAAGATATGAGACCAGACACGAGAGTACCCAGAGGTGCACCAAGCCCAGTGCCCTCAGCGCCAGACTTGCAGGTAGGGCTGGTGCCACACGCTGACAAGAAGATCCTCCCACACCAGGAGCCACAAGACCTGGAGCACTTGTAGGCCTGCCTGTCCCCGCCCAGGGCTTCCCGGGGTCAAGAGGCCCAGAAGCTGGGGACACGAGACTGCATTAACAAGATCAGAGGCTTCCTGGATGACAGTCAGTGCCATTGACAGCACGGATACATGGTACTTGCCCAGAGCAAGGGGTACCCTCCTGCCATGTCTCGCACCGCCTGATTGAAGAGACCAGGGCCACCTTGCAGCCAATCTCTTGCCTCAGGACACCCAGCTGGACAACTCATCAACAAGGCACTCCCAGAGCCAACTTTCACCTGTGCAATTCAACATGCCACATGACAAGTCCTTTTGCCATCCCCAGCAGATCACACCCCACACTGGCCATCAGCTGCACACAAGCCACACCTGATGAGGTCACCTGGAAGAGATCTCCAGAACTGAGCACTAAGACAAGCCACCAGCAAACCACAGAATTACTGCCAAGGGCAGGAGATACCCCCAGCAACTGCAGGTCTGAGACAGGTCACTCACATCAGCATCTCCACCTGTGCTGACTCAGGCTCAACTGATCACCACTCAGCCTGATGCCATTCTTCAGTATTAGGCAAACCAAATAAACATGGAACAAACAGAAGATATGTATGGTCAACGTTTTTGTCTGAAAGGTAAAAGCAAAATAGAGCTGCAGAGGGGAATGCCAGCTAAACACCAAATAGCACTGGTGAGTAGAAAGGTTTATTTCTGCAAGTGAAAGTTAACTCAAGTTAAAAGGGAAACATTCCCCCTCCACTGCTGCCCTCCCCACCCTCTCACCCCATTCCCTGCCCATGAACTTCCTGGGACAAAAGCTTCAAGCACCTTCTACAGCAGCCAAGGCAGGCAATGAAAGAGGAAGATGTAGCACAGCAAGGAACAGAAATCAGTACTCAAATCAGCTAGGCACAGACAGCAGCATTCATGTCCCAAAGTCACAGGGCGTCCAACCCGAGCAGAAGCAGATGCCAAATCTGGCAACACCTCCACTGTGAACAGTTCTGCACAGGCATGGCTAAAATGAAGGAGTTGAAGGCAGATCTGAAAGGCCTCCAGCTTCCAGGCTGGTTTTGATCCCAGAACAGTGGCAGCTCCAGAAACACTTGGATCCACAGTCACACTTCAGGTATTAAAAAACGAGAAAGCTCCTCGGCAGAGGGAACAGGAACCACAAACCAGCTCTCCTTTATGAGCAAATGCTGCCAGGCCAGAAGACGGCTAACACTGGAGCTGGATTTGCTATGGTGAACAATATCTTGTAGAGCTGAATTTGTCTCGCCTATCCCTGTAACCGTATGCACAAAAGCTGCAAAGAAATACGGGGCATGGAGGAAGATTACCTCTTGTGCCAAGTTCTGTTTTTCCAGACCTTGTGAGCTGGCTCAGGACACACAGGATAATCTGGACTCCGGCTTCCATGCACTTTTAAATACTGAGTTTTGCTCAGATCCTCACAGGCCTACCTGGAGAGGTGAAGTCCTCTGCACCTCAACAGCAGAACGCTCCCCAGCTTCTGTGGGACACGTCTACAGTCTCACTGGGCTTGGTGGTCCAGAGAGCACAAAGCCCCCATCAGACATCCCCCACAAGAAGCTGGCATGCTCGTGCTAAAGCCCTGAGATGAAGGAGGCCAGAGCACAGGACCTGGGACACCCAAAGCAGCTCAATCTGGGCATTGCCCCCTGTGGCACTGCTGCCACAGCTGCCTCCCAAACTGTTGCTGCTGCAAGTGGTGGCCTATGAGGCTGGAAACTTAATCCTGTAACAGGAGCTCAGGGCTCGCAGCAGCTACTGAGAATTACTTTGAGTTATCCAGAGTCACTCAGTGAAGAAATGCCTCCCGTGCAGGTCTCGGATCAGAGCACAAACTCCTCTGCAGCCCTCACATGTGAACCCAGAAACACCCCAAACCCATCCCCTGCACCATGCCTGCCAACAGCTCCTCTGCCCAGTCCCATGCACAAGGAAGGCAGCTCCAACCAGTGCAGCCACTGTCCCTCATCAGCCCTGTGCTCACCACAGAAAACCCCAGCTCAGGGCAATCCTTCATGCACATAACATGTCACAGCATCCTTCACCCCCTGGCCTTGAGCAACCCACCAGCCCATGTCCTGGGCTAAAACCACTTATTCCCAGTTCCTTTTTTACTTTACCTGCTCACACCAATGGGTGACCTGTGACTGAACACCTTTCCTGGAAGCACAGGCTCCCCTGCAGTCACACACACCACTTCCATGAGAGTTGGAGCAAAGGTGCTTGAAAATCCCCAATGCCACTTCCGCACGATGCTGCTCCCTGCACCAGCTCCGGCTTCGGGGACACCACACTCTCTTCCAGCACACCCCTCCGAGGCTACATTCTCATCCCCATTCCCCCGCTGCGCTCCCCCTTCCTGCCCCCATCCACAACAGCCGCTTCCCCCTCAGGGTACCTCACAGTGGGACTGCCTGACAGCCACCGGGAAGGTGGATTCACACAAGAGGAGGAGCCAGGGAGAAGATCTCATCTCAGCATCCCCTCCGGCCGCAGCATTTCCTTCTGTCTCCCCCTCAGACAGGCAGGTGGGAGCCTGGGCCCTGCAGCCCCTCCCGTTCCCTCCTCACTCCGGGGGGATTCACACCAGCCCAAGTCGCTCGGCACAGTCCACTGTGATCTTCACCTCCCTGCCCCGTGTGTTCAACGCCACCACCGGCCGTGCCCAGAGGAAAACAAAAAGCGGGATCCCCTCGCCCGCAATCTCCACACGGCGTCAAATTCGGGCGCGGGGGGGGCACCAGGGAGAGAAAGGGAACGAAGCCTTCAGGGGCATCTGCCCAAGTACCCACACAGATAACCTGGGTCTTCACCGCCAACCCCGTGCCCATCCCGGCAAATGGAGCTGAAATCCAACCCCTCGATACCGTTCGGAGCTTGCAAGTCCAGGACCAGCCCTAATCTTTCCACCTCAGGCCCACAATCTCTTTCAGATGTTGCTCGCTTTGAAGCCACAGCTTTTCCTGTCTGAATTCCCTCAACCTTCTCCATTAAACACATCGCTGTATTCCAAACGGGGTTCATTTCTGGTACCGGGGAGAACTGGATCTGAAAGTGGTCTGGGTGAGCAGGACGAGGGCATTCCCGGCTGGAGCCAGGCAACGCGCCGGAGCAGCTACGGGGCTGGCTGGCGCGCAAGCCTGGGACAAAGGGACACCCGGCAAGGCACCGGCTCGAGCGAGACACCGGCACCACCGTGCCTGCGCCGGGGGAGCCCACCCTTCCCGATGGATTTCAGCCAAAACTTAGCAGGCGTTTCTAAAGGGGTCGATGGGCTGCGCGTTGCCAATAAAGAGCGTTAAAAAAAGGGAAAGGCAGAGTTATTTATAGCCCGATCCCCCGCTCGCCGCAGCCGCGCCGCCGGGCTGCATTGTCCAAGGTGGGAGCACACGCATCACGGCAGCGCCGATGGCCGATGTCGGCGCCGACACAACTCCGGACCCGGCCGCGCCTTCGCGGCCCCGCCGGGGGCCATCCCCCGCTGCCGCTCTCGGTTCGCAGACGACACCGGTTACACAGGTGTCACCGCCGGCAGAGCGGCCCCAGCGGCGCCGACAGCCCCCCGGCCGGCACCGGCGCGGAGCTCCCCGCGGCCGCGCAACCCGGCGAATCCCTCCCCCCCCACTCCTCCTCCTTCTCCCCGCCGCGGCGCAGCGCCGGGAGGAGCCGCGGCCCCGCACGCACGGCCCCGGGCGAGGCTCGCCAGGCCGCTCGCAGCCCACCCCGCGCGGCGCCGCCGCTCCCGTTCCCGCTCCCGTTACCGTTCCCCGCCGTTCCCGCTGTCATGCTGCACTCGCCGTCCCCCGCCGCGGCCTCGCGCCGCCGCCGAG
>WYDI02026190.1:0-12192 GCA_009867235.2 Psittacus erithacus
TTGTTATTTCCCTTATCATCATTATTATTGGTGGTAGCAGCAGTGGTTTGTGTTACACCTTAGTTACTGGACTGTTCTTACCTCGACCCGTGGGAGTTACATTCTTTTGATTCTACTCCCCATCCCTCTGGGAGCGTGGGGGCAGCAGTTGGGGGGGTGAGTGAGGGCTGCGTGGCTGAGTTGCTGACTGGACTTAAACCATGACACTTTACAATGACTGACTTCAGGAATTTGGGCTGCTTTATGTTGACGAATCTTAAAAGTTATTAAAAAAAAGTGTTTTAACAATATATAATTTGCTGGTTTACTCAGCAATTCTGAAAAATTGTGATGTTTAGCAACTATAGATTTTGCTCAGGAATGGCAGGCTATGATAGTCACTAAAGCCAACTATATGCTGGGCTGCATCCCCATCTGTGTGAGCAGCATGTCAAGGGAGGGGATTCTCCCCTCTGCTGCTTTCTGGAGAGAACCCCCCTGCAGTCCTGCATCCAGCCCTGGGGCAACACCACAGGAGGGACATGGAGCTGTTGGAGCAAGTCCAGAGGAGGCCACAGCGACGCTGTGAGGGCTGGAGCAGCTCTGCTCTGGAGACAGGCTGAGAGAGCTGGGCTTGTTCAGCCTGGGGAAGAGAAGGCTTCAAGGACACCTTAGAGCAGCTCCCTGTGCCTAAAGAGGCTACAAGAAACATGAAGAGAGGCTTTTGAGAGAGCCCAGGAAAAGAGGAATGGTTCTAACCTGACAGAGGGTAGACAGAGATGAGTTCTTAGGCAGAAGTTCTTCCCTGTGAGGGTGGTGAGGCGCTGGCACAGGTTGCCCAGAGAAGCTGTGGCTGCCCCATCCCTGGCAGCTTTCAAGGTCAGGTTGGATGGGGCTTGGAGCAGCCTTGCTCTAGTGGAAGATGTCCCTGCCTGTGGCAAGCGGGGTGGAACTGGATAAGCCTTAAGGTCCCTTCCAACCCAGACCACTCTGGCATTCTGTGATTCTTCTCTGCAGCCGGTCAGAGGTGGTAAAGAAGGGTCCTTGCATTCTGTAGGCTCTGCCTACTGAAGAATGCTCAGCGATGCAAGAAGACAGCATTTCTGTCCGGGAAATAAGGCAGAAGGGACAGAGGTTGTCTACAGCTGCCATGGAAAGAAGACAGTAGTCAAAAGAGGAGGAACTGGCAGGCAGAACCATGGAAAATGGAGCTTATTTTCACTGCTGCTCCTAAAGTATTTTCTCCATCACAATCAGAGCATCTGTTTCTGAGAAGTGATGTTCTGCTTCCTGTCTCATATTGCCTACCAGTCTTAACCTCTCCTTCAGCAGGAGCACTGAAGGAGACCAAATGCTTTCCTGCTCCAGGCAATCTGCTGCCTTACTTTGCTTCTGCCCAGAGCTCGCCCATTTTGCTGATAAAATATTTCAATTTTCTCAACTTTTCAATGTGTTCCAAAAAGATCATCACAAACACATAGTGTTTCTCTGAGTGGGCAGGTCTCTTCAAGTTCTGTTTGTTGAAAGCCCTGAAATGATGTAGTTGGCTGCCAGCTCTCCCTTGAGGTATCACTAGGGATGAGTTATCCAGCCCCACCCTACTGTAGCATGACAAGGTAACAAAGATATTTCCTCAAAGACCTTGCTCACAGTGCAAGGTATTTGCCTTGTGGAAGAAGTTCGCAAGTCAAATAGAATTTTGACTGACTCACGGAAGAAGCTGTGAACCCCACATCTCTGTCACAGCTGGAAAGGCACATTATTCATTGCAGTGGTGTACTGTTACTGTGCTGTTACTGGGCACAGCACCTGGAGTCCTTCATGGGCATTAGAAAGACACGCGGGCTACACATGTGCTGGCATGTGCATGATTCAGCTGAGTAACTGAATCTTAACAACTGTGCAATGTTTTCGTTCATGCTTCATTTCTTCCTTGTGCTGCTACAGAATCCAAGTAAATAAATAACAGTGTTTTCCAATTAAGAAACTTACACAGGAAAAGCTCAGATCAGCAGTTGAGTAAGGAGGGTCCGAGGAAGCATCTGCCTTCTTCCTGAGGTCCTGAGAGAGCAGGACAGGGCTGCTGTGCAAGGGCTGGGGATCCAGGCACTGAAGGTAGCAGTGGAGCAAGGGGACAGAATGCAGCCCCACAGTGCCCAAGGAGAGAGCAGGGAACAGTGACATTAGCTGGGGACAGCCAGTAGGACTGACATCACCAGACAGGCACTTTTTGGTGATGAGGCAGGTCTGGGCAAAGCCTGGAAGTCAAGTTGTTGGGTCAGGGATGGATACAGGGACATGCATGGCTGGGCAGAAGAGCACAGAATATCTGCAGCAGAGGTCAGGAGAAGGGTATGGGCTTGAGCCAGAGCTTGGTGCAGCTCCCAGGGGAAACAGGAACAGTCCCCATGAGACTTCTGACAGCTGTTGCTCGTGCAGCTCTGTTCCCAGAGGACTGCTCCAGGGAACTCCTCACCATGTCAGAGCTGGCATAAGGACAGGTGGCAAATTCAGTGGGGAGGAGACAGATGGGTAGAAGGAGGCTGCAGAGCCTGTTGGTGCACTGGAGGCCAACAGTGAGTGCTAGTGTTTCTCCAAACGTGGTGCTTCAACAATGACTAAGATAGTACACAAGGAATCCATTTAGGAATATATTAACAAGCTGATATTGAGAAGAATTAAGTTATTACTATCCCAAATGTTTGGAATTCTTCAAGATGGCTTTAACAAAGGTCTGAACATCCTGCCCGGTGGTGGCAAAAGACTGGTAGTGTCAGGAACTGAAAAGGATTATTTGAGGAACACTAAGCAGGCAATAAAAAGTGAAACACACACCATGGTAACATTTTCATAGCATTATGTATGAACTAAATACACCATGAAATAGGAACAGTTAATTAAATCCTCTTAGGTTTGAGCTATCTTCAGTTTGTTCTTTCACAAAAAACAGGCACAGCTTTGTCAGAGTGACCTGCACTAATATCATTCTTTTAAAGGACAGCCTTTTAAAAAAGGCGTCATATTGTGGGAGGGATTCTGTCCACCAGCTCAAAAGCAGCCTCTTCTGCCCCTATTTAAAAACTCCTCTTCTGTTCCATATCCATGGCAGTGGGGGCTGGAATTAGATGATCTTTAAGATCCCTTCCAGTCCAAACCATTCTATGATTTTGATTCTATACTGTCAGCTGGTGTTTTTCAGAGTATAAATTTTGGTAGTGGTTTTATTTTCTGCCTACCTTTCCTGTACCCTTTTATTGGAAAGTTTGACCAGTAGATACTAAAATGCTTTCCCTTCCATTTAGTTTATGCCCATGTCTTGCAACTTTCTGCTCAGGTGCAAAAACACTCTTTTGCATTTAGAATACACGACCCTGGTTAATATAAATAGTCTACTGGGTGCAAGTGGAGCACATCCATTCTCAAATAATTTCATAACTTGTTAAAGAACCTTCTGAGAAATAGTTATGCATTATCAGGCTTCCAAATGCTTTGCATATAATGAATATGCAAAGCACAGCCTGCTTCATTTTGTGTATAGAATGATACATATTGCATAGACGATTGAATCAAATATATGAGACAGATAAAGCAATTGCACTCTTAAAAAAGTGTATTTTCCTTTAAGAATCTTTTTTAATTAGCTACTTTATCTTTTTACTTATTAGTCTTCAAGTCACTATTTAAATCTTAGAGAAATGTAAGTTGCAAAAATAAACTTATTTAAAGTTATATTCTTTATAAGTTGTAATCAGATTGTCAGCTTAAAAGAAATAGTTTTCATGTAGATCTATATAATGTTTCACTCGTATATCATTTTAATGCAGAATAGCTTCTTTGCAGGGAATTCAGCCTGTCACTGGATGTTTAAATTTTCAGTGTCTGTTGTCATGGCAACTGGAATTGACTCTGGTACCCACTGTGTTCAACATAAATTAATTTAAAGCCATAGCATCTTGAAATGCTTTATTCTCTCAAAAAATCTTGCTTTTCCTTAAATTTACTGAAGTAAAAAATAGCTACACTTGAAATAGCATTAAAAATACATAAATTCTCAGCTAATTATTAGTTTTACTTGCAGAATTCAGTAAATTGAACCCAATAAATAACGTATGTATAGAAAATTGTTCCTCCGTTTCTTGTGGAACTGTACTTTTCAAATAATATAACTGAGACATTTTAACCAGTCTTTATTTTGAATTCTTGTGCTTTAAATTTACAGTTTCAGTGATTTCAAATCTGCATGTTTGACTGACCAAATGAAATTACAGGATTAATGGATTCCTTAAATTTCCTATTTCTTTTGCAGTTTTGTTATGCTTCTGTTAAAACTGCTAACTTATGTCTTATGTCTAATTTTATCCTATTATCCTTTATGAAAAGAATCTGCAAAATGCAACCATGTATATATTTAAAGGAAAGAGTGTGTCATGTGTGAGATCGCTTGGGATTCTCGCAGTTCCAAAGAGGATTAAGAAGAGATATGATATTCATGTGCTGAAAAGAAAGGAGATTGCTCCAGCAGGCATAACAATTTTTTTTTTCTCTCGATATTTGTAAAGTCAGTCACTCACAGCCTAATCTATTCTCTTACAAGTCTAACTAAAAATAAGAGCTTATGATGTACAGCATCATGTAGGGCTCCTCAATGCAGCAGATAGTCAATAATTCTGTTTTGCATAACATTGTTGACATTTAAAACAGATTTTGTGGTTTAACCTTCCTGAGACAGGTAGGTCTCACATATTTCATTCCTCATGGTTTCTACAGTACAGTGAGCTTCTCAAAGGACTAATGCTGAAATAGTTCTTTGAAAGACCTAAGTTTCTGTTTTATGTTGAAATACTATTTAATTATTTTATGAAGCATGTGAACAAAATGTGATCCTTTCTGAAAATGCAAGCATCTAAAAAAATATATTTTCACATTTAGAAATGAGTAAAGTGAGTGTTTTTCTAGGCAATAAAAGCCTGATTTTTTTATTATTTATTATGGAAATCTTAAAAGAAAATCCTTGTTCAGTTTGAACAATCATCTTCTAGATATTAGGTCTTATGTATTGAAACACTTTCCACTGCAATAACTCATGTTGTTCATATTTTATTTCATTCCTGCATGGAAAACACTGATTAATATTTACGGCTTTAAAAATTACTGCTGCAATTCAGACGTGAATATCTTTTGGTGTCTCTATGACCCTAGCAGTTGTAACCTTGCCATATTGACACATACTATAATGAGACATTTAAGAAAACAGAAATCTGCTGCAGCTCTGCATGACTCATTTGCACCAGCAGCACACATTCATTAATAACCCAGCAGAGACAAATCTGCATCTAACTTTCCTGCGGGGATTTGTGTTGCAATATTTTCTACAAAAATGTTAATGGCTGCAACTTTCCTCATTTGGATTATATCTTCCAAACACCTCTATGTCTTAATGAGTATGCTGTCACTCATTATGTTAAATCTTCTGTAACAAGAAGCTTCAAAGGAGAAAAGCTCAGCTAGCTATTCTTATCTGTCACTTATGGAACAATTACAGTCTTATAAATGACTTCATTTTGTAGACTGCTTGATTCAAACCAGACGTGGAATAGAATCCTCCCACTCCTGAATTACTGAGAGGGTTTTTCTGCTCAGTTCAGTGAGCAGTAAGTATCACAGAGTATGAAGGTGTAGAGTCATAAGGGTGCTTTCTTACACAAATGTGGATTTAAGTATCACATCAATAAATGCCCTCCATAACACAGAAGTTTATTTTCAAGTTGTCTGCAGACAGCTGATTGCTTACTTGACAAACTCAGTTTGTTGGGTCCTTCTTTTCCTTGATGAGAGATCAGTTCTTTAATATTAGCCAGGTCTTGCAGTAGGCATTGATAGGGTCCTTCAAAATGCCATATAAACCAGTATCTTTTATTTGAACAGTATTACTTTCTAAACCATCTGTTTGATCTTTCAGCTGATTGTGCTGAGATTTTCCTTTAAACTATTTGCTAACCTTACCTTCTATTCCCTTGCTACAAGTAAATAAATAGCTGGTGCTTCTTTAAGGTAGGCAGATTGTAATACTGAAACATGCCTTTCATTTCAGCTCTGATTTTCCAAAATTATTATTTTCATACCACCAAAGATTACTTGCAAGAATATGAATGATTTATCTAACTCCTGGTAAATACTGAATAGCTTATTACATAGCTTAGCTTCACCAAGGAGATGGTAAAAAAAAATTAGTATTAAAATTTGTTGCCTGTTTGAGAATGCATAACATATGTCTCCAAAAGGGCTCTTCCTATGATTTCTTTTCATAAGTGGAGAGCAGAGAACAAGACTTTTCCAGAAATATAGCATGTTGTGGCTCGGAATATCTAGCAAGTTTATTTTGAAATGGTTGGCAAAATTACCTTAAATAAAACTTTCTGAATGTCTTTGCTACCACTTCAGGTAAACCTTTCCCCAAACACACATATATATGAATATATGCAGCTAAATCATGTAGCAGAAATCAAACTTTCAATGACAATACTCTAATTTTCACTTATTTGGAAAGCTGATGTTAGCCAAAGTGAGGGTGAGATGTTCAGTGAGGGGTTTTTGTCTGTTCCAGGGACTTTGTAATTTATATCTTTATGCCCTTAAAAAGGAAAAAAAAAAAAAAAAAAAAAGGAAGCATGCTAAGAAATCTTGATGGGTTTATTTAGGTCAAGATTACTGAGTTTTTAAATACTTCTAATTTCTCCCACAGCCACTGCTGATGTTTTAGTTTTAATTAATATCTAATATTGCTTCCTTCTGACATTGAAGCATACCAGCTAAATGAAAGGGCTGCCCAAATTCAGAGGTAAGACAGCCAATTTATATGCAAAAAATGAAGTAGTTTGCCTGCCAGCCTCTGTAATATTTCCTTAGAAAATTCTAGAGTGCTGAGTCTGGTTTTGCACTGATCTTTCTTGGACACTTGCTGATCATTATTTGGACTGGTGGAAAAGTTCATAATGAGATCTCCTTAATCCTGAACCGAATTTTTTTCCTAAGGTCAGATGAACAGCCAGAGAACTGGTAACACTTGACACTCTGTGTTTTGACTTTTCATGGAAAGAAAAAGGAAGTATCATCTTGAATTTTGTATGAGTTTCCTCTGTTAGGTTGCCTGGTATGGTTACAATTCTGTGAACAGTACAGTCAGGAATGCACTTACTGCCTGAATGAGTAGAATATTCCTTGGATAGTAGCCCAGGTTCTCTCAGATGTGGTTCAGATTTTGCTAATTTCTGTGAAATAAAAAAAAAAATAAAAAAAAAAGAAAAAAAAAGCACCATATAAAATATGGAACAACAGCAGCAAAAGAAATCTGTAGCAGTAAAATTAACAGATGTATGTAGGGGCCTGGGGACTACTTGTCTTTTTTACAGAAACCTGTGTGTTGCAGTGATACCTGCCTGTGCTCATGTTTGGCTCACTGTGCATTGAGATTCAGGGTTTCATTTGAACTTTCTCTCCCATGTGTAATCAGCATTTATTTCAGGAGAATGTATTTAACTTTTTTTGATGCTAAGGTTAATTTTCCTCAGCTTTCTTTGAACTCAGTGAACCCGATTTTCATTTACATCAAGAACCTTTTGAGCCACTCTGTTAACTTATTTCCATTTTAAAGGGCTTGTGTACTGTCAGTATGATGGAAAAGGTTATATTGCAAGTGAAAAATCAGGACCAGTGGGGTTTCTAGATATCTTGTTTATGTCTTTCAATACAATCATAAATAAGAAGGGAAAAATGTTTTCACCATTTATTTATTTTTTTCTTTCCAAATATTGAGTCTTTCTTACTGGACTTCAAGATGATTTAATAGCCTTCTAGAAGTTAAATATTAAAAGATATCAAAAACACTTTCAACATTTTCAAACTGAATTTCTTTAAAAAGAATCTGAGTTTATTTGAAGTAAAAATTTCAAAATGCGGCACTTTACCCATGTTATACATGATTTTCTAGCTTTAGGAACAGTTTATGCTTTGAAAATGGGTACAAAAAGGGGAGCCCTGTTTTTATTTTGTAAAAATAGCCTTTTATCCTTACAACTGTGATTGGTAAGTCTACTATGTTAAAGATGTGATCTTGGGCCCACTGAAGACTGCAAACTCCCACTGAATTCACAATCAGATTACAAGCACTTCTCCCAGACAGAGCTTGTTTCTCAGACTTACATTTATCAGAGATCTGTTCAGTTTAACTGGAAGCATCTAAGGCAAAAATAATGCTACATCACTTTCATGTGCAGACTGTTCCACAGTCTTGCAAATCTTCAGGCCAGGAAACTTTTCCCAGTGAGGCAGCCTATGTTTTCCTTACAGTTACACAAAAATATTTAACTTTTAGTCCTTCTAAGGGATGGTTTAATGCCAGGCTATTGTCACTGACATTTGCAGAAAATATGAAGCCTCAGAATTTTTTGAAGAAAGCCTAAAAGGGCTAGATAACCACTTGTTATTAATATGCCTTGAAACAAGCATTCTATTGGTAGGGATTGATCAGTGGGCCAAACTACTTCAGGCTTCTTGTTCCAGTTTTTTGTATGCCTATGAAGAGGTATTTTTCTTCTGCTCTATTGTTTGCTTTCATGGCACTTGTCAAAATCTATTATTTAAGCAAGAAGATTTAGTAATATAATTCATAACTAATGCCCAGATTCTTGAATAGCAGGCTTATCTATGGGTAAAATTGAGATCTTTGTTTCAGTAGAGACACAGCCATACAATCAGTTGTGAGTCACAGAAACATACAGACATCTAGCAAACAGTTAAATGACAGTTAAATATAGCAAACAGTTAAATTACACAGAGAACAAACTCTGGAAATTGACATGATGTATTTGTAACACAATGGAGTCCTTGTTTACTGTGGATCCTCTTAAGCATCAGACCTATATAAATAATAAAAGCAGATCCATGTGGTGTCATTTTAAATAATTAAAGCAGATGGGGAGATGCTGTGTGCAGCTATGTTGTGAGGCTGTAGATCACAGCTGCAGATAACCCTAGGAAAAATGGCAAAAGCTTTCAAAGTAAGGGAGCCTTCAAGACATCTTGAGGTTCAGGGTCAGAACATATTACTTCTTTTTGGAGAAGAAAAGCCTCTCTCCGCAGCAAATAATACGGTGGAATTTCTTTCCTGTGGGTATAGTCTGGTTAGAAGTAAACAATTGTCACTGTGATGCATCCATGTTCACTGATGTATGTAATTTTTTAACCACCTGCTCCAACAGAAACAGTTGAAATGAAATAACATCCCACAGATAAATGTCTACTCTTCAGAAACATTTGCATCTTAGTGTTTATGTTCAGGAACTGCCTAGCTTTCTTGGCTTCCACCCAGCTACAGGAGACAGAATTGTATGCAAATTACATTATCCCTTAATTGAAAAAAACTGCATGGACTATAATGGTAAATATCGTGTCTGGTTTATTTTCAAGCTGAACTGCATGAATGACCATGTAATTCAAAGCAGCAGCCTCTGCATGTCAAAACTGCTATCTGCTCCTCTGTTGACATGTTGTCGTTCACTATCACAGCAATGGAAATACTTCTACCAACTTTACAAGAAAAAAGAGCCAAATCCAACATACAAGAGCTGAATACTGTGCTTAATTAGAGTGATTATGTTTTCCATCTTCTTTTTTTTTTTTTTTATATTGCTTTTGATACTAGCCTATTTTGCCAGAATAGCCATCTGTTGATCTCACTCATCTAGACAGAAGAAAAGCATTGCCTTCTGCCAACTATACGATTAAAAGGATTATAATTAGCTTTTCTGTTTCCACTGGGACTTCAACTGACATGTTCTTGTCATCTTAAAACAGGTAACACAGTATTTATTAGTTTCAGCAATGTGGGAGATCGCATCATCTAAGTAACTGAATCATTTGCTTTGACCCATTAGTTCAAAATGGTCTTTATTTGTAATACAGATTTTCCTACCTATTCAAAAATCAGGTGTTAGTTAGGTAAGGTGTTACCATCCAAAATCAGGGAAAATAGCTTCAAAAAAACCCCAACATTTACAGAATATTTAAGACTGTTTAACTTCAGAATAGACCCACAGCTGAAGAAGTGTTTTTCCAGTCAAACATTAGGGATAAATGTCAGACATTAATTTCTCTCTCTTCTTTTGTCTCTGTTTCCCACTCAGAATCCTGTTCTTTTCTGAAAGAAATGTAAATTCCAGTGGTGACATGCTGTAGTTACATCTCTTCAAAGAAACAAGAAATTTTGAGAAATAAATTTGCTGACTCATGACAAGATACTAAGTGCACTAAGTCACTAAAACAGTGTAATTCTGTGTTGTCATTTACTGTATAAGGCTGTCTAAATATAGAAGATATGTGCATTAGTTCAACTGAAAACAACAGTTTTGTTAGTCACAGGCATCAGAAACCTCCTGAATCTTCTGTCTATCTCCTGGCTTTTATTCTTTTCTCCTACTTCTCATGCTGAACATTTTGTTCCTCAGAAGATTCCTGAAGAATCAGTAACAAATATTCTCTTTTTGCAGCATGTGACATTTCATCCTTTTATTCAGGATACTAGCTTTGAGGGCTTGATTTGAGAATCTGTGCAGCAGATAGATATATTATTTGAAGCCTCTCCTGTGCTTTATCAATAATATTTAACACAAGATGTGGTGGTGGATTTCAGAACGACAGGTTTCTCAAACTGGAGCTAGCTTGCAGCAACTAGTACCGTCCAAAGGTTTAACCTGAGATTAAACAAAGCTCTCTTATTTCAATAATAACAACAACAACAACAATAGCTGCAATTGAAAGCATCTAAAAGGAGTGTGGGCAATTCTTTGTAATCTGTGGCTTTGTCTAAGAAGACGAAAGTCTCTGAGAAGCTCTCAGATACTGGCTGTAACAGTCCAAGTCTCCTTTCATTTCTACATCACTACAACAATATTGACTTCAAGTGAGATATTAGAATTTTTCATTAATGCAGCTGACTGGACAAAGAAACCAGAATCACAGGACCCCAATATTGTATAACAGCACTCGCATTTGTAAAGGATATTAATTATATGAAGTAACCTATTCCAAAAACAGCTAACACAGCGTATAATGTCCAGACATCTGCTTTCAGATGCCTGGTTTATTAACAGCAACAACTCTTCCCCTTCAAAAAAAAAAACCCAAACATTTTTTAAAGTTTGTAAAGATATTCCTAGAGGAGTTCCCTTATTATTCTCTTTTATAATGGCAATAGTGAGCCAAAATATTACTTCTGCGTCACAAGTTAGAGTTCCTCAATCTCATATATCTTTGTGAGCTGAGTAAAAACCAATCCTGTTATGTATGGTCAGTCCCCGCTAACATTTTGCAATGGTTTGGACAACACAATTTGAATGTCATATGGGGCAATCCCAAGTCTTGAGGTTTGCATATGTTGTGAAATATCAATAGTTATTTAAACCAACTGAAACAGTTTCTGTTGCTCAGAGACTCTTCTTACTTCTCCTTTGTTTTCATTTCCTTCCTTCTCCTTGACTTCTAACAGTTTCTTTGCTATTTCTTCCTTTCAAGCTTACATCAGGATTTCTGCTTTCCTAACACACCACTCAAAGAAATGACCTTTGTGCCAGATGTTACTCTCAAAAGCTTTCCTTTACATCTATTGCTCCTGTTCTGTAAGAGTGCAGTAGGTTACAGGTGTGTGCCTGTAGACTAAGAAAAGCCTATTGAAAGAAATCTAAACTTTTAAAGGAAAACTACAATGAAGATAGGCAGAGAAACAATTTGGTTTAAATATAAAATTCAGAGTCCAAGTATCTGTGCAGCTTCAGGAAATCTGGAGCTGAATTCACTCCTTAGTTGAAGCCACT
The DNA here is from genome assembly GCA_009867235.2 of Psittacus erithacus. Lineage (NCBI taxonomy): Eukaryota > Metazoa > Chordata > Aves > Psittaciformes > Psittacidae > Psittacus > Psittacus erithacus. The sequence continues at coordinate 11,847 of WYDI02026190.1, forward strand.
TTATGAAAATTTTGGTGAACTGTGAAGCAGCATGATATAACAATACTTTTTACTCCTGAATTTCATTTGAATTTTTAGCTGTATCCAATAAAATATCCCTTAGGGCAGTAGTGATAACTGAAGCAATATAAATCTGATAACTTCTAACATCTGGGCTCTTGCCCTCACATTTTTGGAAAAAGTTTACATGCAGATCTCTCCAGTTTGTTTAACTAATAATTTTATTCATATTACAGTGTTAAATATAGAATTTATTTTGAGAGCTTTTGTATTTGTCATGGGTTCAGCAGTAGCAGTCATTTTTTCTCCTTCTTAGTGGCTGGTGCAGCACTGTGTTTCTAACTTT
>WYDI02026191.1:0-19524 GCA_009867235.2 Psittacus erithacus
AAGCTGCTCTAGTGGAAGGTGTCCCTGCCCGTGGCAGGGGTTGGAGCTGGATGGGCTTTAAGGTCCCTTCCAACCCAAACCAGTCTGGGATTCTATGATTCTACAAAACCACTTTGTTGTATATTACAGGATCTAGTTAAAGGCAGGTTTGTTCAATGCTGGAAAACAGAAGAGGTGGAGAATTAACAAACCAAATTTAGCCTGCAAATGATAACATGGCAACAGAGTAACTTTAATAGCCAGCAATGTGAGAGGCCAGAATACAGACGCCAGCTGAATTAGCTGACTGAGTTGGATATACTCAGCCTTTTGCAGAGATAGTGGCTATGTAAAACAAAGAGCATCTGACCTTGTCGGTCTTGTCCTCAGAGAAAGGATTCTGAGTAGGGTCCTGATCAATGCCACCTCCAATGCTGAACCCCAAAATCAAATTGTCACCTTGACGAAGCTTATGTATTTCAATTCTTTGCTGTAAAGAGAAAACAGCTGAGTGTTGTGATGAAGAAGAAATCTTGTCAACAGCAGTTGGCTCCGAGCCATTCTCAGCCCTGCCACAGAACAGCAGGCCAGGAAACCACTGGCAAACTCAGCCCAAGGGCGCGCCTTGCCGTCATACAGCCAAGCTCATTAACTAATCAGAGCTCTAGATACACTAGAAACAGAGCAGGTCTCTTGAACCATGAGTCATGCCTTGCCAACCAGCAGTCAGTCACAGCAAGACTTATCTTACTCTTTGCCCACATGTCCTGTGTTCCTGCCTTATCAGTGAAACAACAACCTATTATTAGGATGGTTCTTTTTCAAGATAACTTATGGACACACTCATCCGGAGGCAGGTGCTCCTTGCTGTGCCTGATGATTGCGGGTATCGGACAAACTCCATGCATTATCCAAGTACCATATAAGCAGGTACCCCTGCTCGCTGCAGGAGGTGAACTGCGTGACCTTCAGAGGTCCTTTCTTCCCCAAACCACCCTAGGATCGTTCTCAAGCAGCCTCGTCAGGCACCGAGCTGCCCAGGGCGTAGAGCTCCGGCTCTGGACCACACCGGGGCGGTTTCCCCGCCCTCAGCCCAGCGGGGAGCGATGCCGCACACACAGCTTCGGAGCCCCTTAATTACAGCTCCACTTCTCCCCCCGCCAAGACAAAGCGGGTGCACATCCCGCTCTGCCCGCGCCTCTCCCCTGCTTCCTTCCGTCAAGCACCGCCGGCACGAGCGGCGGCCGCAGCCCGGCGAGGCCCCTCCCCGCTTCCTCACCCAAGAGCGGAGGGGCCTGCGTGTGGCTCAAGTGCCCGGCCCGCCGCCCCTCGGAGCGGGACGAGCCCTCTATAGGCGCTATCAGCCCCGGCGGTGAACGCAACCGGGACCGGCAGCGCCGCAGGCCGCGTCCTCCGCCCCGCTGTCGGCCGCACCAGCACCAGCACCACCACCACCGCCTCCGTCCCGTCCCGTCCCGCCCGGCAGCCCTCAGCGCGGCGCGGCGGCCCCGTCTCACCACCACGGCGGTGACGGGCTGCCCCGGCACGTACGACATGGCCCCGCCACCGGCGCTGCCGCCGCCGCCCGAACAAAAGCGCCTCGCCCGGCTCCGCCCCGCCGCCGCCGCCAGCCAATCGGATGCCGCCTCGCCCGCAGCGTGGGCGGGGGAGTCGGAAGTGAGGCGGCTTTCCCGGCGTCCCCCGCGCCAAGATGCCTGACAGGAGCTTCCGGCGGGGCGGTAGGCTGGGCCCGGCGCGGGGAGGCGGGCGAGGCTGCGGGACGCGGCCTGGCGCCCGCGGTGACGGGCGCTGCGCGGTGTCCTTCCGCAGGGTACGAGGTGTGACGGCAGGGCCCAGCCCGGGGTCCCGCGGAGCAGCGCGCCGGCGTGGATGAGAGGTACTGGCCCCGGGGGGAGGCGGGCGGGCCGGCCCCGCGGTGCTGAGGGGTTGGGGAGAGATCTTCCGCGTCGGCGGCGGCTGTTGGGCTTCCACCGCACTGCGGAGCCGAGCGGGCTCGGCGGGGCGGGGCGGCAGCTGGGCTGCCCCCGCCCGGCCCCTTTAGCTCGTGTCTCCTTGCCTCCCAGCCCCGCTGGGCGAGAGGAGCTCCAGGAGCCATGGCCGCGGTGGTGGCCAAGCGCGAAGGGCCGCAGTTCATCAGCGAGGCGGCGGTGCGGGGGAACGCCGCCATCCTGGACTATTGCAGGACGTCTGTCTCGGCGCTGTCGGGCGCCACGGCGGGGATCCTGGGCCTGACCGGCCTGCACGGCTTCATCTTCTACTTCCTGGCTTCCGTCCTCCTCTCTGTGCTCTTGGTGTTAAAAGCCGGACGGCGATGGAATAAGTACTTTAAATCCCGAAGGCCGCTTTTCACGGGGGGGCTTATAGGAGGGCTCTTCACGTACGTCCTGTTCTGGACTTTCCTGTACGGCATGGTTCACGTCTACTAAACCGACTAGGAGCCACGTTAGCTGCAGTGGTTTTCACTCAAGCAGGAGGACTGTTGCCAGAACTCACGTACACAACTAGGCCAGCTTACCTTTGAAACTGTTGTCCATCACTTGCGTTGTTAATACTGTCAGTAAATTATGTCCAAGTACAAATGAAGCGGTAGCACTGTTCTAATTAAACTGAATGTGAACCACTACTTGGATGCCTCCCATGAATATTTGTTTGGTGGTTCTGTCCCTAATTGCAGGCACAGCCCTGGGTTTTGGTTAATGTAGTTCTCTGGTTTGGATAAGACACACCAGTTACACTTCCCTCTAGATTTGCTGCCTGCCTCTACACATAAAAGAAAGCCACGTGTAACAGCACTTTTAACAGTAATCCACGGGCAGATATTGCACAGTAACTTGTAATTAAGTGCATGTAAAGGTTTGGTACTGGAGTGTATTTGAGCTGCCAGTGGCAACATTATCTTCCCCAGTTGCTACGTGGACACACTGTCAATAAATGACACTGGTATGGATGCTCTTCACTGGCACACACAAAAGTCACTAAATAACACTCTCATGAGTCTTTGCTCCTTTTTGGTGCTTTTGTATCTTATTACCTGCCAGCGCAGCCAGTACTGAACGCATGCTGGCATTGAACTGTGCTTTGTTCTGGTGCTTTACATCTAGCAGGAACAGAAAGGAAAAGCCTGTGACCCACCACGCAGGTAATATCTTCACTGCAAACCTTGTGCAAACTTAGTGTTTAATTGATTGGCTACACACGTATGTATCACAAGGAGAAGGTGGTGTCTCACCTACAAACCACACTGTACAGAAGAGTCTTGCAGAGCATTGCCCTAAAGTGATATATTTTATTGCTGTGCATTAAATACAAGGGGAGCGGTATCAAAGAAACGAATTCCTGAGAAGGAATCTGGTTATGTTTTATTAAAGAGCAGTGATTTTGGGAATTGTTTTAAACAAATGGTGGAAAGAAAGGAAATATTCTAGGGAATATAGGAAGGGGGGGGGCTGAAGACTTACATTCAAGAAACAGCTTTGGTCACCTAATGAGGATGTTTTGTCCCATTGTAACATTGGTGTCAGTAGAGCACAATCAGCTTTACATGTTTTGATGAGCTACTCAGTCTCCCTGCTTTCCCCTCATTATCAGTCACTGCCTGCTATTACCTCCTCTGTGCTCTAAATGCCAGCTCTCGGATGGCAGTGGAGGCAGCTGGGACCCTGCCATGGCTGAACTGACCCTCCTCCTGCTGTTCCTGAGCCCAGCACAGCTCCTTGCTGCAGCTGTTGGAAGGCTTTTCCTGGTAAAGCACCATTTCTAGCCCTAATGGTTACGCACACCCTCCAATAAAGGTGATTGCCCTGGCATGGCCCTTGTAGAATAACATGCTCTTGGGCTCCGAGCGCTGCTGGAGTGCTGCGTTCTGCTGCACTTCCTGACAGGATGAGTCCTGCTGCTTCACAACTTGTCCTGTGTGTAACACAAGTGGGAGTTGGGAGCGGTGGCTGCAAGCCAGGGAGGCAGGGATGGGTTGAATCTCATCTTCAGCCCTTGGAGAGCCAGTGGTGTTTCACATCCCAGCACATGGAAGCAAAGCACAGCCTCGGGATAACACTGGCTGTTGTTGTAGGTACAGATATATCTACCAGTAGATACAAAGACATTCACTTGGTGCCTTCTTTTTCCTTTTATAAAATCCTTTTATAAATCCATAGAAACAGCACACTGGTGCAGCTCAGGATACCAGAGAACAGCTCGGGGAAAGAAGGGCAGTCTTTAAAGGACTTTTTTTCCTCTGGGAATCCCAGTAGTAAGACAGTAGACCTGATGTGGGGCATCTCCACCTCCCAGTGCTGGTGTGATTCAACACCTGCGGGGTTTTCCTGGGACACGAGCCCAGCCAGCAGACCCGTCACCGTGCCTAGAGCCCACCGACCTGGTCAGGGCTCTGATTCCCATTCAGCGTAGGACTAGATAAGGATTTCCTGGAACTGGACCTGAGGAAACAAAGGGGACAGCTAAGGCAAGCAGGCTGGTTTTGTTTCAGGAAGCAACATGGGTGAGAGGTTCCCTGGCAGGCCTGTTATACCTCATCACACAGGCCATCACTCGCCATATACCTAAAGCCCCATTTGGTTTCATGAGGCTTTAGAGCTCTTGCAGCTGCTTCAGTTCCATCCTTGGTCATTGCAGATAGTGCAAGGCCATTAAATCCAACGATGACACAGCAGCTGCCTTTGCTCCCCAGCTAATGGCAGCAGTGAATTAGAGGGAGGGAGTCACTTGCCTAAACTCATTTAGAGGAGTATAATTTCCTGCAATTAGCCTTTGTTTGCCATCAGTGTTTACTGTGTTCCAGTATCTTCTATTTCTAGTTGTTGTAACCATAAAGCCATTACATTTATACCCAAAGCCAAGCTCACTTACTTTACTTCCTCATACTTTTTGCCTCGATAGAAGTTGCTCTTTTTAATCAGATACAGCAGCACCAGGTCACAAAAGAAAGCTCCCTGCAGAGGGAAAGAATTTGTGGTTTATCTTTAGAGTAGAAGAGGAAATGTTCTGGTCTAATGAGCATTAAGGCATAACTGATAGGAGCTTTATTTTCCTTCGTACGCTATGCAATCCTCAGGGTATTCAGACCACACAGTACATTAACAAATGCTGTTAAGACAGGACACAGACGCGCAGCTGGCTGAGCAGTCAAAGCAGCAAAAAGTACCGGAGAAGATCTAAACCAACTGTCCTATTTTATCCTCATAACAGTTAAATGAGGGAGCTGGATCCCAATATGTTACTTTAATGTAAGGAAATACATTCACTTACCGCTCCCATGAGAGCAAGCCCTGAGCCGATATTGATAATGGTGGGAATGATGTTAAATTTCCCTGCCTAAAAGAGAAAAGGTCACGAAACACTCAGTGAAAGAATGACCCCAGAGACAAAGTGAATGGTGTGGTTTTTACACAGGGGAAGCTGCTGGTGCCCGTGGGTGTTTCACTAGCAGTAAGCACACAAAATCCTAGATTTGCAGTGAACAGTCTTGGACACTGAAGGTCTGTGTGTGTCTCAGATCCAGCTGTCCATGGCTGCATTTCTGAGCTTGCATCATCCCTGGATCAAGCTTCTTTTTCCTGCAGTACGTGCACATGGGGAACAAATCTCTGGGGTGCATTTACTCCTGTGGGACTTTACAAGAGCCTGCATTTAGGTAGAAGAGGTGCGGGCTCATCCACCATCTCTTATGTAGGGTTAGCTCCACATAGATGCATGGCAAGAGCCCTTTCCTATGACAAGCCAGAAGCTGTTCTCATCCCAGAGCTGCCTTCCCACTGAGAAATGTCCCTCACCCTTTTTCTTGCCAGGCTCTGAAATACTCTGGCCTGGGACCTCACCTTGCCATTCACCATCACATCAAAGCGGATTCCATATGCTTTAATGAGCGTCCGGTAGTCGATGCCCTCAGCATCCCGGTAATATTTGGCAAACCTGGAATACAACAATGCTGATTTTAACTCCATCATCTGCCCCACACAAAAAAACCCCACCTGAATTCACCTCTCTCTTCAAACAGGTCTGTTCCCCTATCAAAACCAGTTTAGCCTGCCATGAGCATAACTTCCTCCCTCCCCTCCTCTGCAAAGCCGCATGCTTGACTGGAGCAGTGCCTGGCACAGTCTGGTCCTGCCTCACTGCCAGCCTCCAACACCCGCCCCTCAAACCAGCTCAGCCCAGCTGTGGTCCTGCATTGTTTCCTCCTCTCTACTCACCTGAAGTTGTACCCAGAAGAGATGGGCTTTTCTGCAAACTCGTTATCCAGACGGCTAAAAGAATAGTGAGGATTACATTCAGAAGGGGCTTTATCAAGATCACAGTTCCATTCAATCTGAATTCCTATCACACCACCCTTAACAAAAGAGAGAGACAGTATGAGTTTGTTTTAAGTTTAGTTCAATTAATGAGTCTTTAAATTTGTCAGCTCCTTTGGCAAGATTTCCCCTGGGACAAGAACAGTTGCACTTCTGGTCACAGACATGCGTGCACACACATCTGCATGGGCTGAGTTCATACTTCTGATATTAATCACATTACTGCATGCACAGCCCTAGTGCTGGGGTCCTGGGAAGAGGTTTCTCCTCCCAGGACACTGGTTTCATTAATTTAAGCAGCTGTAACATAGCTCTTTTAGTCAGGGGTGAAATTCACAAGTGCAGCGGCCAGCACAAAGCGTGCACTCTTCCCACCCTCTGCTTCCCGGGATGCCTCAGTCTGGCTACATCTTTCTCTCTGTGCTTCTCACATCAGGTTGCAGCCTGTTTGGTGCTGCAGCCCTGCCACTCCATGCAGAAACATGTCCTTTTCCCTCAGGGAAAGCTTCCTGGAGTGTTCTCTGAGCGGAGGAGCTGCATTGGCCTCCCAGAGTTCTGGGTTTAAACTGATGGTGTAGTATTGTGGAAATTGATAGAGCAGTGGTTTGGGCAGCCCCAACTAACAAATAACTGACCCTACCATCTCCTCTGCAGTACCCACATTGCCCTGCCTCCCATTCCCTGGGAATGGGATAAATGGGAACAGCTTGACTTTAAGCATCTACTTGACAGGAGGCAGTTTCCTGGGCAGTCAACAGTGGCTCTCCTCACAGCCACCCAGAGAGCGGTGCAGCCAGCCAGGAAGACACATGAGCCCGAGAGGCGCTCCTACCTCTGAAGCCATTTCCTGGAAGTCGCTCCCAGCCCACTGAACGATGTTCCCCAGGCGGAAGATGGGGCAGTAGGGATGCTCCGTGCTGTAGCGGCAGCTCTTCAGGTAGGACTCGTTGGTTGCCAGCACGTTCATCCTGCATGTAGGGAAGAGGGAAATCCACCTTGTCTCCCTCTTTGCTTGCCTGCACATCCTACACCACCACAGCTGCAGAGATCAGAGACTTCTCCAGCAGCCTATACACAGCAGAAATGGCACCTTGCCACCCGGCTGGTCACCCTGCAACCTTCTCCACTGCTGCCCCAGGAAAGCCGTCTGGCCACAGAAATGACATCCAAGCCAGACAGGGACTAGTCCAGCTGAGTGTGGGCTCAAGAAAGGACTCCAATGGAGCAGGCTGCCAGAGTGCTCTGGGGCCACCTGGTTTTCTCAAACGAAGATGCTCGGAATGCCTAACTGGGAGAACAGCAGGAACACACCTTTCTACACTTCTTTATTTTGTTCATATTGTAGCAGCAAATGCAAACAAGTATTTTTCAGTTTGCATTTTCCCAACCTTGTCCAGACACTTTCATTTTTATGGAAAAGGAGGAATATCTGGGAGCAGAAGCAGCTCAGGAACTTGGCTATGCTCTGGCTGGTGGACAGGTCCCCCTGCTTTAGGGGCTCTGGCACATCCTATGCTGTAGGATCCATCACAGACCTCAGCTGGTGAGGGATACATTGTCCCAGTCACAATCTGAGAAGCTCCAACCCCTCATCATCTCCTAGATCCCAAACAGCCTGAAGCCAAAGGCCTTCCCCTGCACCTCAGAGGAGGGGATAAATGCCTCCCTACCCCAACCCTCAGGCAGCAGAAGGACAATGGAGCAAACCGAGGTTATCCATTCAGTGATGAAGAGGACAGAGGGATCTCCAAGCACCTGCACTTACTTGGAGAACTTAAACTTGGGGAAGCGGACTGAGTTTTTGATGTAAACAGTGAAGTTTTCTGCACTGGCGAGAAGCGGTTTCCTGGAAGAGAGGGGGTTGTTATCTATCTGATGTTTGTACGCTGCCCACATCCTAAACTTGAACTGCAGTTTTAGCCACAGCCAGCTTTCAGCCGGGGCTCTAGGCCAGCCACACCACCTTCCTGCACTGCCAGCAAGGAGTTGGCGAGGAGTGTGCAGGCTGAGGGGAAGCCCTGGGAGATGGAAACAGCTCTGGGACCGCCAGTGAGCGCAACAGGGATGAACAGGGGGCCCGTCCTGAGAGGGGGCCATGCAGAGCTTCCTCCCGTACTGGAACAGCCAACATTTAAGCAAGCATCCAAGCAGGGAGAACACAGAAATCACCCTATGTGACGCACAAGCCAAGCAGCTCAAGCTTGGAAACAGCAGAGGATGGCCACATACTTGGGCTTGGATCTTTTCTCCACTGGGCACCAGGCCAATATCTCACAAGTTCCTCTGATGTTGTCCCTGTCTTTCAAGCAACGGCCAGTCTTAACCCCTGCAGCACAGACAGAAAAGGTCACATAGAGCAGCCACCTCCTCTCCTTACCTACAGGGCACATGAAAATCAGATGCTTTTCACTGCCACCATGAGCCCTCCTCCCTGTTGTGAAAGGGGCTCTCAGTTGGAACAGCCACTCCCTTATCGCTTTTCTGAGCAGCCTGGGGTGCTCTGGCCCAGCCACCACAAGCTGTGAGCAAGGCAGCAATCTTAGTAAAAGATAGTAAAGAAAAGAAAAGTCCTTGCTGCTGTCTGTGGTCAGAGATCTCTGGGGTTGTAACTGGGCTGATGCCTCTGAAGGAACATGACTCTACCAGCCAGTACAGGAGGGACCCTTCCCTTACCATTGCCAGCCACCACTGCCTCCCCTGCTGTGCAGTCCCCATCCCCGTAGCACAGGGCATCAGGAATTCTGTCACTCTGCAAAGGAGAAAAGAAGAAAAGTGAGACCTGTGCCAGAACATGGTACTCAGACGGTTAAGGAAGTGCTGCTGATGGGGAGTGAATTCTCAGTAGGGTGGTGAACATGAAAAACATGCAGCTGAAGCGGTAACCGTAAGTTGTGCAAATAGCTCAGCAGCATCACACTGCCCTCACACCGTAGTTCAGCTGTGACATCCTGTTTTTGAGCTCTGCTCAATGTGCAGAGGGAGAGGCTGGGGAAAAAACAGGCAGGATGTCACAGTATTTCACCTTAAGAGATAACACTGTCTTTTGATATCTTTTGATTTTGAGCTTTGATTCTAGAGCCAAACTTGCCCTTATCTTGGCTGTATGCTGGGTTAATGCAGCCACTGGAAGACAACTGTCTCCTGAACAGACCAGCTGTGCTCAGCCTTTGCCACAGCTCCATGTCTTGAGACACAGAAAATTAATCTCTGCTACAACACTCCCTGGATGGCCAGTGTCCTCCTCCCATAGCCCATTCTGAACCATGTCTTCACAGAGGACATTTCAATATGATGCAGAAAGACCTCATGCCTCTGGCCCATAAGGCACATTCTGGAAGGTCCTGAGCACCCTCCCGTGTCCTGAAGATAACAAGAGCCTGAATGTTCAACCCTTCCCAGAACGGAGCTCTTAGAAAGTCTCCTCTACCCATAACTAGATGGAGTCACCACAAAGTTATTTTCACATGGCTTTTTCTGACCCTGAGCAATCACTGCTCTGGTCTCATTTCTGGCTGGGCAGATGTCCAACACCTTCAACTACAGTCGGCAAGGCTCTACATGATTAGCGGCTCTGGAAATCAAGAACCTCCCAGTTTTGCAGCAGCCAGGCCGATTTTCCCGACTGAGATGTATTACAGAGAAAAACCATTGGCCTTCCATCTTTCCTGTGATCGTTGCTCCACGGGTGTTCTCTGCCAGTTCTTACCCCCAGTTTTGTAGGGGTCTGGGGGCCAAGGGGCTCAGTTCTTCCTACCTCAGGACACGTGGCTTGCCTCTGGTTTGGGGTCACAATCAGATTCGTCATGACAAAGAAGACATTTTCACCCTAGAATAAAGTAAGGCAGGAAGAGTTAGAAAACCTGTTTAACTCTTAAAGTACCTGTCATAAGGAGGATGCAGTTCTCTGCAGAACAGAAATACCTCCCTCACTCCTGATGCTTTTCAGGCTCAGATACAACAGTGCCTTTGGATATTTGTTTGGATGAGGTTGATGTGTCTCTATGGCTTAAGGGGTTCTGCCTCGGAGACTGTGTTAATCTGGGGAGCAGGCCTGCCGAGCCTTGCCTTGTTGGCTCCTTGGTGAGAACTTGTCCTCCTTTTCCATAAGGACACAGTGCCTGATTGGGGATCAAAGGCTGCATTGCAGTGAGGAGCCATGGGGTTTGCTCTCAGCCATGGCCAGGCTGGCCTTTCCACCAACAACCATACTGGAAGACATCTTTCTCCTGAAGGGCAGAGACAATAGTGGTGGGGTGATGCCAACCTGTGGAGGGATGACATAGTCTGCCACATCCCACAGCCTCTCCCCCAGCTCCGAGGTGTTGGTGAAGGCAACCCCCTTCAGCTTGGTGATGACAGAGCTCTGGAGGGACGTGTCTGTGTCCTGGTAGCCCTTCTTGACAATGAACACCCACCTGCAAAGAACAGAGCAGGCAGCAGCATTTGCAAGTGGGGTCAGGGAACAAGTTAGCCAGGGGAGATTGATGCCAATGCCAAAGGTCAAATCAAACCATGCCAATGACACCAAACCCTTTGCAACTACTACTACAAATTTAGAATAAACTCTGACACAAACTGTGCTTGTCTGCAGCACTGGAGGAATAGATAATCCCAAGATCCCACACACAGGGAAAGGTGTAATAGGTGGTCATGGGGTAAAAATACAAAGCCTTCCACCTCCCTGTCCTGTGCTGCCTCAATGGAAAGGGGAAGGGCAGGGCTCCTTCTTCCTCAGGATGAAAAATACCAACAGCTTCTGCAAGCTGAAGTGAGGAGTGTGGCTGATTTCACAAGTATGTGACTCTCCCATTTTAGCAGCCTGCCAGAATAGCACCAGACCATGGCTGCAGAGAGGCATCTCCTGCGAGTGAGCTGAACATTGCTAACAGGAACCCATAGGGAATATTCTCAGCTGGACATAGAATCTTTCATAAAACAGTGTGATGGTATTGACCTGACTGTACCCCGGGCTCTGTGCGGGGCTTCAGGCTTCTCACTAGCACACTGGAAGAGCTGTTGCCTTGCTAAGCAGTTCAGGGAAAGGCTTTGCTTACTTCTTTCCACTGGAAGCAGCAGGAGCTCCCTATCACCAGGTGAAAACCCCTCTGGCTCAAATGAGATGCTTCCAGCTTCCCTACAACGCTGCCAAAGTCACCTGCCGAGACGAAAAATCACCCCGACCCTTGAAGAAGCTAAGGGTGCCAAGACAGGTTTGTGAGAAGGATGCAGGCTGCGTTTGCTGGCACAGGTCCCCTTTGCAGTGCAGTGACCTGGAGCACACTGCTGCATGCAGGAAGGGAAAGCAGCCATCTCGGGCTAAGTGGCACTGACACGTGCTGCCCCTCACCTGCTACTTGTGACAAACCTCAATACTAACATTCCCCACCTCTGTGACGTTTCCTGCTTTCCTGTTCTCCTGAGAACACAGTTTTTCTTGACCAGGAGGGCTCAGAAATGGACCCTTACACTTTCTGCAGTGAGTCAGGGAAGAAATGGCAGCTGTATGGCAGAAACAGTCCAGAGGAATTTGATGATTACAGCCCTGAGCCAGGCCCTGACCAGGCACTGGCACCTGATCAAGCAGTCAGATGTCAGACTAACGCTCACCACTGCTGCAACAAGCTGTAACCATCAGCCATGGAGTCACTGCAGGCAGTGGTGCCAAAGGTTTGCAGAAGGCACCAAACACCTAGGGAAGGAAATAGCCGGTCTCTGAACACTCGCTGGTCATGCTATATCCCCCTTGGTCAGAGGATGTGTTCTCAGCAACGTTATCTACAGGGTTCCTCCTTTAGCAGCTAATACATGTCAGACTGCTGAGGCTTCATTCTGCCCTGCTAACTAAAGCAGGCTCCGGAACTATACACCTTTCTATAAATAAACTCAGCATGTAGAAATGACTCTGCTATATTTAATCAGTGAAAACATGAGGCATAAGAAAGGTGAAGGGACTCAGTGGGGGTAAAGACTTAGGAATCACATTTTGAAAATCCTCAGAAACTCGGGAAGCAATGGCACAGGCATCACATGGGTTGGGTAATTCCAGGTCTGAGCCTGCAAGCTGCTAAGAGTATTGCTGTGATCCTTACATGTCAGTGTGACCAGCCTCTTACAGAACTGTGCCTTTCCTGAGAGGTACTCTAGCTATCTCCACACCAACTCACCTTGCTCTGAAATACATGCAAGGGAGTTCACATTCACACCGCCTCAGCCTCCACATTTCCAGCTGCTGCAGCCCACTCCAGCAAAGAAATCTGCTGCTTTGTGCTTGGTTCTCTCCCATTTAGACTCGAGCATGTCATGCAGTCATGCACACAACCCAGGTTTGTGCCGGGGCTCAGAAACTGTGGCATAAATGCCATTGTTTCTCATGAGGCAGGTGTTAAAGTTTGGCACCATTCCCACCAAATACAGAAATAAAGGCATAAATAATGCAGTACAAAGGCATAAAGCCATTTGATCTATTTTTAACTCGATATTAATCTGGAAGGTAGAGCTGAATCTAGCCATCCTAGCAGGTTAAAATATCAGTTATAATCTATTACACATTACAAACCCCAGCTCCAAAACCAAGCACGACTATCTGCATTAAAATCATAAAGCACAGCAAGCTGTCACTGTGCGCACCGTTTCCTACATTCATCTTCCTCACAACGCAGCAAGCAAAGACAACTGCAGCAGTATGTGAAATGCAGAGGGATTCTTACCCCACCAGGTAAGCCAGGATGGAGAGCTGCACCACTCGGTAGAGAATCCCCACCTTCTTGCTCTTCGCAATGACGTATTTCTCTGTTTTATAATCAAAAAGGGATAGGAATAAACCCTTCCAAGCCACCTGCCCCATGCTCCCGGCTCGTGCAGTGGCTGGAACAGGCAGCAGCGCTGCAGCTCGCATTATCCACACGTGCTCTGCATGGAAACCTGACACACCAACCCCTTCAGAGCTATCTCCTCCCTCCAGGCAGCTGCTCTCTGCTCAGACGCCAGCAGCTGCAGGAACACAGGATCCTTCCTCAGCTGCTTTTCAACTCATTCAGCCTCCAGGGAAGCCCCCGCCTCAGTTTTGCTCCCAAGCTTCATTCTCTCCCCCACAGTCATAAAATGTTTATAATGAAACGTGTCATAGCATAAAGCCATGTTGCAGCATGCGAGTCTTTTGCTGCTGGATATTAAAGCCTTTCTTTAACCTTTACAGGATGGCAAAGCGCTTAGTTGCATTTTGAATTTCTTAAGTGTTTGCACGAGCAATGAGAACTTGGGTCCTCACCAGGGATCCAGAATACTTGCCTGGCTACTACATCTTCCCACCAAACCTCCAGCTTAAGAAACTAATAAATAAATTCTGCGTGTGGTTAAAGGATCAATCACCATCACATCTCACTGAAACACATGAAGCACATCTCACACAGCACGTCTCACTAAAACAATGAGAGCTGAGCTAGGAAAACAGAGATGCTGTCTGATGAAAAGCCAAAGGGTTTAGCCCTCACTGAGATGAGTCTATTTAATCTATTGTTTAATAGCCAGTGGTGCAAAAGATGACTCCCAGCCTAACAGAGACGCTTGCATTGTGCAACAGCATGAAATGACCATTACTTAAACCGAGAAGGGTGGACACTGTCTCCTGGCTAAGGAGAGAACAGAACAATTCCCAAGAGTAAGCCAGGATCTCCAGCAGCCAGACCAAAAGAGCTGGCATACCTCACTGAGAGGAGATCCATCAGCAAGCTGCTACTCAGACTGGACTGTGCCCTTTCCAGGGGGTTCTTCTCAGATGGGACTGCTCATATGCTGACTCTATTAGGGAATGAAGGGTTGTATCTGGTGTAAAGTACAGGGTTTACTGCCTTCATGCATTAGCAGCCAATTAGCTCCTACCTGAGCACTCGATTAGCTCCTGGGGCTTTGCAAGGACTGGGAATGCTCTTGAGATTCCATGGTGTGCAGCTGTGATGCAGGCTGGAACACAGGTCAGGAGAGCTGGTTGCACTATGGGGGTAACTGGCAGTGCAGCAAGGTAACCTGCTCCAGCACACACATGCCTTTGCCCTATGCACCTCCTCCCAGAGAGAATCATTCTCAAGATCTTGGGTTTTAGGAAAACTTTTATCCTTTGTCCCCTTTAAATCCCATATCCCATTTAAACAGGTGAATCAGATTTTTAATGAAATGTGACAAGGTTGCTCCAAACCACAAAAGAATCACAGTGCAATAACGAGCAAAACACTATCCAAAAAATACCTCATTTTATCCTTCATCCCACAGCCATCCCTGGAGCTGCCTTCTGCAAAGGGCAAACCTTTCTCCAGCATCTGCAAAACTGGAACAGAAATCTGCCTGTGGCCTCCTTTTAACCCGTGGCTGCTGCACTCCCCAGCCCCACGGTGGGCGGGCACTGCTGCACGTGGCTCCTCCATGAGGGGCTCCTGGGGCACCAAGGGAGGAACCCCCTGTGCAGCCCCATCCACCCCAGCCCCGGGCCCTCTGGCTCAGGGCTAGCCCCAATCCTGCTCCCAGACTTCGCAGCCTCACCTCTCCCACTGCCCATGAAATCTGTGCACCCCACGTGGGCAGTCCCTCTTTATCTCACAAAACATTTTGACTACTTCCCAAGCCTCTCCTGGAGGCCACGTTCTCATTCAATCATCTGTTACAGTCTCCCTCTTCCTCAAATAGTATTTGGCCGCTGTACCCCCCCTTCCTTACCAGATGCCTTGCAGCCCAGACTGTCACTAGTTCCAGTCTTAAAGATACTCTGCATGAAAGCTGGAAGCAGAAATAAAAAGAAAGTCTTAAAGCATATAATAACTTAAAGAGACAACCCCTCCAAGAAAACGCACTCCAGGGAGGAAGGAGACCATGGTGGTCCATGAAGCCAGAAACAAGGAAGAAAGGTAGGCTCAGCCTATCTTCCCTCACCATTGCCTGGACCCCAGAGACAAGAGGTTAGCACTGGAACTGGGCACAGAGGGACTGACCCAGCTCCAGGAACCAGAGCTGGATAGAGACGAGCATCCTAAAGGAGCCACCACCTGATCATCTGCCCAATCTGCTCCTAGGTGAGAAACTTTGCAAGCAGATGCTGCTGGGTGACAGCCAAGCATCATTGCTGAACATAGGTCTGGTCCCACAAGAGCACCATCTCCTTGCGCTGGCCCTGCTGGAACTGCTCCAGGGACAGGACTAAACAATGAATACATCCCATGTCCCAGGACTGCCTCCACCATTGCTTCTGCTACACTAAGAATGCCCAAGTTCACGGACAAATGAAGTATCGGTGGCAACAAGTGAGCCCTGGGGGATGCCTAGAGACACTCCCCACCTTTGTCCCCATCTTCCTCATCTGTCTGGGTGACTCCCCAGGCTAAAATCAGATCAAGAATCTTGCTGTCAGTTCAACATTGTGTTACCTCCTGGCCTGGTTTCACTTAGCGGCGCAGACACAGGTCTGCTAAGAGTTTTTGTCATTATTTTCCAGGTCAATTAATGTGAGAAATGATTTACAAAGGATTTATACAGGTTACAAAAAATGCTCCTTAGAGTGAGAAGTGTTGCTGCTATAGGCGACTCCTAAGGATGACAACGAGGTGCGATCACTTACAAAATAAGGGGGTAAAACTGATACTTTCCTTGGGATTTTTTGAGCCATCTAAAGCAGTTTTAGAAGTGCAGTTGCAATAGCTGTTTTTGAATAAAAAGCTTCAATTAGTATCAAGTGTATCTCATAATATTCTGAATACAGCTCAGCACGGGCTGCATTTTTGCTGACAATACAGCTGCTGACATGCTGTTACAAACATTGTTCTTCTCACCTTCTAGTTTCACAACCTTTTTTTCCTTCTTGCCTGGAAATCAAGATTACTGCTGAGTTTCTCCAATATCTGGGTTGCTCAAACACGAGCAGTTTCATTCTCCTGTCCCCCAACCCAAGAAGTAGAAGTGCTGGAGTAAGAGGACCAGAGAGGAAAGAAAAAAACTGGGTGTTCAATGAAACTAATCCATCCTGCCCTGTTCTGAGAGAGCTGGCACTGAATCAGGTAACAGAAGCTAAACTAAAATGCACATGAAACATTGCCAAGAGATTGAGTGCAGTGATAACTGGAACAGCAGCGTTGCACAGTGCTGTATTGCAATGTTTTCACCTTCTAAAGTCAGCCAACAAAAGCATCACTGGGGAATAAGAGGAGAACATTAAATGAAAGCCTGAAAGAAGAACGGTTTTAACACAACTTGTATTCGACATTAACCACTGACTTAAAGGTGGAGCCTTGCTCTTCAGTATACCTAACAGGTCAGTTTGGTACTTCCTTACCCACACGTACCATTCCTGACCTGGAAAGGCATGGAGCTGATCCTGGCTTGATGGCTCTATCAGGGATACTATTGTAAGTACTAAGGAGACAAGTTCACCCGCTTCCTTTCCTTCCTCGTGTAAACAGATAGAAATTCTATACTAAAGCCTCCACCCCTTCCTCCCTGGAGTTCCCAACTGGTAACTCTTTCCACTCATAGGAAATAGCATACATAGGAAAAATAATAGCATAATAATATAATATAATAATATTAGAATATAATAATAGCATAGGATACCATAATAGAGTAGGAAATAGTAGCCTACATGCTACTCAAGACTTGATGGCCAGAGGAGATGTTTTCATGAGCTCCGCAGAGCCCAGCTGCCTGGTGCTGGGTGTGCTGGCACTGCGTGCTGGTGGCCCCCAGGTCCCATCCCGGGTGTGCTGTGCACACCACAGGGCGTGCTGAGCCCGCAGGGGTGGCCTGGGCTTCAAAGAAGGCAGGAGAAGCTGGCAGGGACATTTCCCACACCTGCCCTATGTGGTCCAGCAGGGCTCAGCAGCAGCCCATGAGCACCAGAGTCCCCAGGGCCTTCCCAGCTGTCCCTGCAGGTGCTGGGGGCCAGGGCTTTGGGCCCCAAGCCCTGTCCACAATCTCCCCAGTCCTTGTCCCCCTCTGCAGGCCTCTCACAAAGCCCTCTGTGTAGCTGTGAAGGTGCTCAGATGGAAACGGCTCGGTCACCGCGTGTGGGTATTGGAGGGATGGAGAACTGTGCAGTGCTTGGTGAGGAAGGCTGCAGGCTGGAGATGGGGTGGCCCCTATGCACTGGAACTCGCCTGCCCTGCTGGAGCCCAGAGCACTGTGCACGTGTGAAGCAGCCTGACCCTTGCTTGTGGTGGGATTCCCACAGCATGGCACAATCCTGGGCAGAACCTCCACACTTCTGCTTCCTCCCTGGAGACAGCAGCTTGGAAGTGCCCATGGGCTGCCCACTGCAGGAGCTGGGGGTCATGGGGCTTCACAATGGGCAGGGCCCTATGGACCCGCAGCTCAGGAGGGGCTGCAGATGGTGCCAGGCCCTGGCCTCGCCACAGGCCCCTGGGTGCTTGCCCTCGAATGGCTCCAAGCTGCACGTTAGGAAGACGCTCCCCTGCAGCAGCTGCAGCTCACTGAGAGTGGTGGCTGTGGGAGGCTGCTCCCTGCTCTCCCAGCACAGCTTGGTGAGCACGTCCTGAAGCTCACCGCGGGCCCCGCCGCTGCTCCAGGCTCCTCTCGCCAGGCAGGGACGATGCCACGGACCCCAGAATATGGTTCCTCTGAGCATCTCCTCGGCCATGCCCCCCACGGGCCACCCCGCAGCAGGATCCCCATGCCCTGGGCCTGCCGGGGGCACCCTGCAGTCCAGCTGGGGAAGGCAGAGTTGTCTGCACAGCCCCACTGCAGCAACACCTCGACAGAGAGGGACGGGGCTGGGGGGGGAGGTCACAGCCACCTCTGCTCCTCTGGGCTGAGCAGGGACCACGTCCTGGTCCCCCACAAGACACAACAGAGGCGGTGTGCAGTGTGGCCCTGCGCACCCAGTGCTGCAATAAGGAATGTCCGCTTGCTAAACCCCACACTGAGCCTCAGGGAGTCCTTTTAGCTGGACTTTCGGCCACAGCGCACGAGTTGTCAGCGAGGAGGAGCAAGTGCTGCTGCCCGGGGCTGAACCGGCGGAGCCAGGAGCTTCCATGACCCGCGGGTCACCGCCAGGGCAGGGCAGGGGCACCGCACAGCCCCCGGGCACTGCCAGCTCTCCGGCTCCACAGCCAGCTCCCACACGGGGCTGCCCCCAACACAGGCAGGTCCCCGCAACGGGACCCCCTTCGGGCCGCCCCGCACAAGACCTGCCCGTCCCTCTCGCTCCGCCGCGCCCTCCCAGGACCTTGGTGCGGTAGCGGTGATCTCGAGGTTCTGCCGCCGCGGCCCCGTCAGGGAAACAAACCCGGCTCGAGGAGTTGAAGATGGACACGACAGCGACCGCGGCGGGCGGGAGGGAGCGCTCGGAACCGCCCCGCGCTGTCTTCCATTGCCCGAGGCCGTCCAGCGCTGTCTTGTCATTGGCGGAGGCCGCCTTGCCCTGCCCTGCCCTGCCCTGCCTTCCCTTCTCTGCGGCCGCCCCTACGCGTTTCCCGCCGCTCCGTCGCTCTGCAAAGTCCGTCCGGAGGGAGATGGAGCGCGGCTGGAAGCGGCGGCCCTCATGCTGAGGAGGGGGCTCTCCGCCGGTGAGGGCCGCGGCAGCGGTTGTTGTGGCGTGATCGGAGCGGAGGGAGACGGTGTCCGTGCGAGGGGGCTGAGCCGTGTGTGAGTGGGGACGGCCGAGCCGGGGTTGGCCGAGCTCGGGAGTGTGTGGAAGGGAGCTGCAGCGGGGAGGCTGTTGTGGTGAGTAATGGCCGGGTGCGGGGTAATATCCGTGAGGTGGTTTCGAGGCAAGGGGACGAGCGGTTTGTGTGAGGAGCTGCCGCGGTTCCCTGGGTCGGGCGAGCTCAGAGCGCGAATTAATGGTGTGTGAGAGGGGCGGGTGCTGGGCAGGCACGGGAGAGGTGGGGGTGTTCCATGGGGAATTGCGGGGGGTTGCGCTGGGAAGTGGAGCGGGGGTCCCGGGGCGCTGCCGGTTCCTGGAGCGCCTCTCGAGGGGGTCGCTGAGGCTGCGCAGAGCCGCAGCGCTCCCGGCTCTGCTCTGTGGCAGGTTCAGCGCTGCTGGCGCAGGGGTGAAGGGTTTTCTTGTGGCAATGGAGGCACGGACTCGGCTGTGGTGCGATCGAAATCGGTTATTGAGTGACCTTACAGGCCTTTGTAGTCCTCGGCCTAACGGTTAGTGACGGTCAGTAGCGGTTAGTACCGGTTAGTAACGGTTAGTAGTTGTTAGTAACGGTTAGTA
>WYDI02026191.1:19624-30034 GCA_009867235.2 Psittacus erithacus
CGGCCTAACGGTTAGTGACGGTCAGTAGCGGTTAGTACCGGTTAGTAACGGTTAGTAGTTGTTAGTAACGGTTAGTAGCGGTTAGTAACGGTTAATAGCTGTTAGTTAGTAACGGTTAGTAGCTGTTAGTAACGGTTAGTAGCTGTTAGTAACGGTTTGTAGCTGTTAGTAACGGTTAGTAGCTGTTAGTAACGGTTTGTAGCTGTTAGTAACGGTTAGTTCCTTCGGTACTTTCCCGTCGCGAAACCCCATGCGCTTTTCCAGCCAATGGCCTTACCGATCACGCGTCCCTTCAGCCAATCACATAACTGATCCCGCCCCTTCGCTTAGCAGCTTACTTTCGCCCAGACGCGCGCGCGCGTTTCTCTGCTACCGTTTCTGTAGCCGTTGCTGCTTCCCGTTCCCCTTGAAAACGCGTTCCTGTCCCTCGGCCCACGCCGGTGACCTTCCGCTAGTGCTTTGGGAAGCGCCGGGTTGCACCGCCTCATCTTCGCCTTCAGCCGCTTTCTGTTTCAGTGCTCACGGTTCTCAGCAGTTTCTCGATGTTTGCCTTCGGTTCCTCTTGACTCCCGTGGTTTGCATCTGAGGAGGGTCACGATGCCTGAGCTCTCGTCCAGGTCTGCTGGCGCGGCTCCTTGTGCAGCATTCCCCACGCTTCCCCTCAAAGCTGCGACCTGAATCGAGGTTTTGGTCTGGCGTTGAAACCGGGTCAAAGCTGTTGTAAGCAGCGTGGCGCCTCGTGTGTGTGAGGAGCGGTTGTGCTCAGCAGGAAGCTCTTGGAAGTGATTTTCCTTTTGACATGGAGCTTTACAGCTCCAGAGATCTGTGTGTGCTGGGTCTGTGCGAAACCAAGGCCAGTACAATACCCTGGATGTTCCACAGGTGTCAACACTTGCACAGCTCAAGTGTTTTCTGCCTTCACTTGTAACAGAACCGATGCTCTCTGCGGAAAACCAGAGTTTCCATAGGACACTCTGGTTAAACTGTTAGCTTGGACACACAGATGGAGCTTGGCTGATACACCTCTGAGGAGGTGAAGGCTCCTTGTACTGTCTTGTTTTTAGCCAAAGGCTGTTCTCTGCAAAGCCTGTGGAGTAGTTCATGGCCTGAGCCTGCAGGTATGGGATGGCTGGGTTTGTTGTGTTCGTTCTTAATTTGTACTGCTAGAATCTGCTCTTGCTAAAACTGTGATCTGTTCTAGATTTCGATGACTCAATGGATACCTGGATCTTCTTCCATACTTGCCTGGTGCCCTTATGACTGCACAGGTTTTACATCTATTCTGCAGTTGCTTTTGGGATCAGCATTTGGATCATCATTCAGTTCTTCACCTCCAAACCCCCAGAGAAGGCAACTGAGCACGTAAGAGCTTTGTCTGAGAAGAGCCCAACAATTTGTGGAAGTGAATAGTTGCTAGGGAAAGGCACCCACTGGTGCAGTGAAATGTGCTACTTGACTGTGGGCCCACCTGGGTTGTTGCACATACACATAGTTCAGTGTTTATGATGGGTCTGGGTTGTCTTATGTTGTGGGTAACTGAATGTCCTCATTGCTCTGATGTTGTTCAACTGAGTTCTGCTCCATTTCCCATTGATTACTGGGGGTGTATGTCAGCCTGGGTTGCTCAGTCACTTCAGGCAAATCACTCTGCTTCCGCACAGTGTTTTCACATTTCCTGTGATGTTAATAACAAGGTTGGGGTGGTTTTAGGACAGGAGTGGGATTAGGCCACTCAGGAATTTAAATCCTCCTTGTGCAGGTGAGTGAAGCTCTGCTGCATGAGTTGGGAAGCTCTTGGCTTCAGCTGGAGCCTGTTAGCTCCGTGGTGTGCAAGATGAGCGTGTTGTAGTGTGGCCCAGTTCAGAGAAAACTACTCGTGTGTTTCTCTAGAGGTGGCAGACACTCAGGTCTTTGTTCCATTTGTGTAGTGCTGAGCCTGATCACAGGACTGGGATTTTCAATGCTTTTGGGCAAAATCGGGGTACCATTGCTTTGAAAAGGGATGGAATGTGACACATCACTTGTTTCACAGGGTGAAAAACTCACCGGGAATCTTGCTTCTTCTGAAGGGATAGAAGACTACTAGTCAATGGATGTTCCACCTTGCAGGCAAAAGAGGTCTGTGTTGCTGAGGTAAAGATTTTCTATGGGTCTCAGATTGTCTGCTTTGTGAAGAGTTTGACTTGGAAAGCAGATCTCTCATTCCCTGTTCATTCAGACACCAAGGGGTACTTGTAGTTATTGAAGGGGTTTAGGTGTCCAGATGATCAGATTGTACAGTGGAGGTCTGACTCCTCTGTGTTGCCTCTTAAGGGATAAGGTGGGCACATGAGGGAAATGGAGCAACCTGGAGGCAAGAAAGCTGGGCTGAACTTCAGGCGGTCTGTGCTACTGAACTCTTAAAAATACACACTGAAGAAAGCCCCAGGTTTAAATGCATCTGGAACACATTATACAGGTTACTGGTAGACTGTTCCTTGTTTTTCAGTACTCTTTGCTGAGTGTGAGACCTAATTTCAGTGGTTAGCATAGATGAAGGTCTAATGTTTACCATTCAGATACATTCCTCGCTTTCAACTTTTCCCTGATCCCTTACACAGGCAGAGGAGTTGTTTGAAACCAGTTGTGAGGAGGAGGCTGATGCTGAGGAAGATGGAGGGACAAACTGTCACTGATGTTGAAGATCTTGGCAATATCATGAGCTACATGAAGAAACAAAGGTATCACTGTTACAGTGAGTGTGGAACTGTCGGGTCTTTGTCACTGCTCAGTTGACTTGATTAGAATACACTTTTTGGATTTGAACGGGTAGGGTCTAGTTAGAGGGAGAGTGAAATGGGAGCTATTGGAAAACCTGTCGTCAAACAAGAATATACTTGGAGGTGTGTTGGGATACTTACCAGCTAACTGGGACTTGTTCACTGAGCAAATGCTGCAGTGGTAACCTGTTTCTGTCAGTCAGAGGAAAAATGACTTCCACTGTTCAGATCTGAATATCCACCTCTGTTGCTGTGATTCACAGACCAGTGTCTAAACACAAATCCTGTTACTGGATCTGTCCATGGGAGCTTGATCTGACCTGTGCTGAGCCTGGCTAAGAAACCATAATCCTTCTTCATTTCAGGGTGTTGCTACCTCCCTTCCTGTGTGGTTTGGTTCATGTTTCTTTTTCTATGTTCCGTCTGCAGAGAAGATACATCAGACTCATTTGCTTGGGTAGTACACAGGAAGGAGTGAGGATACACATAGGTACTAGGCTAAGCCTTAGCGTGCTCCCCACACTTTGCTGGCTGAGCAGTTGGCAGTTGGCATGGGAAGAGCCTGCCCCACCGTGGAGCTGGGATGCCCATGTTGCCATCTACTGACTGTTTTCCCCTTCGCAATCTTTCTGTGGTGGGATCTTTCCTCATGAACCTTTGAGTTGCTTTCCACCCCCTTCTCAACAAACCTACCTCTGTCTGTAACTGCACCTTCCTTGTCTTGCATGCATCTATGCAGTGGGCTTTTTGCAGCTTTTTCCTGAAACTCCAGGCCTTGGATCACAGGAGGCTGCGTGCTCAGGAGGGGAGCACGGGATCTCTGTTCCTCATCTTAGGAAGAGAAAAGGAGCTAGAATCCTCCCCGCTGCTTGTAACAAGCTCTGTGAGGAGAGTAACTCCAGTGACATGGGGCAAGGCAGGCTGCTGTGTGAGAGCTCCTGCCCCTGAGCTTGTATGGACCTGGTGCGCCGCAGCTTGCGCGGGAAGATGAACCGCTTGCCGGGAGAAGGTACCAATCTCTCCCGGTATAGCTGTGCTGTAGTCCTGCGTCTTCGCCCGCCTGCGGGTACTCACCACTAGAGGTCACCAACAAAAAGGGAACTGCATCGTTGGTGTCTCCTTGCCCCGGGAGCTGAGCGAGGCCGGGGAGGGAGGCGGTGCTGCCCGGCAGCTCTATGGAAGATCAGACATTGAGTTTCCCTGGCTGACAAAATCTGGCATCACCATGATGGCAGAGTAGTGTCAACCAGAGCCACACATCACAGGCCAGTTTAGGAATAAAGGCCAGCAATAAAATCCTTCCTGCTCTTAGTAGTGAGCCCACCTGAAGTTAGTGTGGTATGGATTATATACACAGGTAATGCAAATTCATTCCTGTCTGTGACTTGGGCTGATGCCGTTGACTACTTTATCCTTGGTTTGCTCATTGAGCAGTGAGATGCCTGCATGCTGTGTGCATAAGTTACTATGGAAATGCAAGTTTCTCTGTGTAGATCAGGTTCCTGTGGCTCTGCCTTAAGCGGCCCCTCTAATCTGAGAGGCAGCTTCTGTCAAGCACAGACACTCGTCTGCAGCAGTGAGCTGCGGTGTCTAATCTGATGGCAAATTCTTCCGTGACAGCTGGATGATGCCCTCTTGCATCTGCAAATGGTGAAATCCTAAGAGTGCAGGTGTTGTTTGGGACACTGCTTTTGTGCATGGAAGTGTCCTGGCCCTTTTGGATATGAGCTGTGGTCAGCTGATGAGACAGGAGGCCCTAAAGCCATGAATCAGACTTTCTGTGTTGCTGATGGCAGTGAGCGGTGCTGCTCTAGTCATGGTCAAATTTTTGGGTTAATTTTGAAGCTTTAAATGATGTAGTTCTCATTCCTGGCCCCTCTATTCCTGTTCTGCATGGCTGATCAGCCTAGCTGAAATCTACATTTCTGGTTTCATGCTTCTGTAACCAGAGCAGGTAGAGGTGAAAGGGCTTCCAGTGGCGACTTCATGTAAGTCCTCAGCTCTCCTGAGTGGGGCAATGGCAGGAGATAGCTCTGTACATACTTCCTGGGGAGCCTGAGCTGATGATGGCTGTCCTTCATTAGCTGAAGGAGGAATGACTGTGTCTTGGTAGTGAATCTCCCAGGGAACGCGCGTGTTGACCCGCAGCAGGTTTATGCAAACACTTCAATTGTAAAACGGTCCCGTAGGCGCAGTTATTTACTATAATGAAAATAAATGCTGAAGAGTTGATACGAAAGAGCAGGATGATCTGCATTTATGAAAGTAATTTATCATGATCAGCCTCTCTTGCTCCCAGGCAGGAAGATTTAGTTATTTAAATCTTGGTTTAAGTCACATCATCACTTTAGTGGCTGTGAGTTTGTGCAACGAGAAGTTTTATTTTCCATGTGAGCTGCTTTGTCCCTTGAGCCACTTTTTCCTCTTGCAGAATGCTGAACTGTGTAAAATGAGGGACACTTTTGTTCTACACCCATGTCATCTGTTGTCTTGCAGTAATCCCTCCCAGCACAGGCAATGCTTTGGGTTTTTGTAGCTGAGCTATCCTCATACAAGCTAGCAAGTTTGAAGAGAAGTTGTGTACTTCAGGATTGTATCACAGGTACTTCATACACAGTTATTTGGGTCTGAAATGTGCTCACATTTCAGCACAGATTTTGTGGATATCAGTGATGTGTATTAACTCCTCTGCATATAGGAAATGGAATGGAAGGTTCTGCCTGTGCAATATGGTTAATTTGAAATGACTTAGGGTCCAGCTTTGATCTCTTCTGCAGGCAGGTAGTGCCTCTAGTGAGAATCACTCGTGGATAAGACAGATGTACAGTTACAGATGGTCAGAATTCCTTGTTGTCCTGCCTTTTATGGGCTGGCAGAGTGAAGCTGTGGAGTTTATCTAATAAATGTTTGCTCACATCTCTGCAGGCGATCTTAATTTAATTTTGCATCCATCTTCTGTCGCTTGACTTGAGAGAAGTCCAGGCTGAGTTCTCTTCTACTGCTTTTTTCCATATGCTTCACTGCCCTTCACAAAGTATTGTCAAAGGGCTCGAGACAGATGCTGAGTTCTTGCAGTCTTTTGGGTCTGGCAGATGGATTCAGGGGTTCAAGGTGAATGTCAGAACCTCTCTTCCTGGCAGAGTTGTAGTTATTATATACTCTCCCTTGGGAAAGAGATGGATTTTCCATGAGCTTCTGAGGGTAAAGATACTCAGTTCAAGGTAATGGTGCCTCTTTCACTCCGAGTCTGAGCACAAAAATTGGCATGAGGTTGGGTGGCAACAGGAAATCATTCAAATATATAAGATGATGGCTGATACAAAAGTAAATCCCACAGGTGGTTTACCAAATCATGTACTAAGTGGGGGGGACTACTTCAGAGCTGCTAAAAACCAGCCCTTTGTTTGCTGAGTAACTAAACTTCTGGAGCTCACTGCCGGGGATATAGTTGCAGATGATGCTGATCAGGGTCCTGAGCTGGACCCAAACCTTGATGTTAGTGTGGATAATGCCTGTGGTTTCATGAGGGGAATTGCTTGGCGTGAAAGTTCACCAGTGGGTAATAGGACCATGGCCTGAAGGAGGCCTGGGAAGGTCTGAGGCTGCTTCTCTTGGGTACCTGGTGATCCAAAGCTGTGGTGCCAGGCAGGGATGGGTGATGCACAAGTAGGTGGGTGAAGGGGTGGACCTTTTCTGCATTTACTGTCCTTCTAGCTGCATGTTTCTATGCTGAGAACCTGCTCCCCAAATGACTTTCATGCACCAGCAGAAGGCAGTGGTGGTTCTTGATGAATTTAATAAGCGGACTTCTACAGCTGTGGCACACTTTCCCTTTCTTCCAAAGCTATGCCCCTGAAATGTATTTATCAGATAAAATGTGAAATCTAATGGGTGTGTTTGTGGCCTGCAGGACTACTATTAATCATAGGGACGCTGTTTCTTAATGTAGATTATCTCCCACAGCTGGGAGACTGTGATAAACTGGAAAAAGCTCAGTTTAGACTTGTTCCCAGGGAATGAAATGGCTTTATTAACCTTCATATTTATAAACTGCAGGCACGAGTAATGGTGATAATAATACCCTAATTTTCTGTTGATGGGCTGGGAAGCAATCAAACGGGCATATTTTGTTGACACAGTTTTGAGATTAATGTTCTTGTTTACCCAAACAAAAAGTTTAATGACGCTGACAGTCACATTTGCGATGTAAATACACAGGAGGGGCTGTGTGAGAGAGCAAGAATGAGATGGGGTTTACAGGAAACTATAATGGTCAAGAAATTTGTTTCCTTCTACGTCTGTTTGCCATGTGGGAATGTTTCCTGATCCCTTTTGGCACTCTCACATAAAAAGCTGTTCTATGGAAGCTGTTCACCACCATTGGGACTGTTCATCTCCCCCTTCGTGAGCATGTGATGGCTGTGCAAGACCAAACCTTGCTGACACTGGGTGAAGAAATTTCTGGTGAAGTTCTATTTGAAATGGGGCTTGAAAAAGTTTCTATTTGAAAATGAGTGTTAAGATATAAGGTGTTTAAGGTACAAGGCTTACAGAAGAAGAGTTGTTTGCCACTTCTAGTTGCAGGCAGAAACTTCTTAGAGTCTGCAAGAATTGTTAGCTGTATGTTAAGCTACCTGCTTGAGGCTGGGGTACTTGACTGTCAGATTTCAAATCAACTAAAAATGATGTACATGTTTAGAGCTCTCCAAAAACTTCCTATAACTTTTAATGGGTGAAATATTCCTATAGGAACAATGCAGCAGCTCATTTGGCTGGGCTTTGACCTTTGCTCCTCTGGCTCAGAATTCAGTGTGAGCTTACATTCTATAACAAGCTTTGATAAATACCCTTTAACTGCTACTACTTCTAGCATTAAAATCTGGATTTGTCACAGGGACAGTTCACCCTTTCCTTTGAACCTTCTCTAAACCTTGGCTGTTGAAAAGGATTGTGATTCATAAATAACATTACAAGAGCTCTTGAGGCTTGCCTTTTCTACACAGGACTTGGGAGACCCTGATAAATAGGGGGGAAAAAAGAAATACTTTAAAGGTAACGTCAGGCTGGACATTGTCTTTGACATGTGGTGTGATACTGGCTCCCTTGAGAGCATGCAGAAGAGCCCAGGTGTGAAGCACAAGGCTTTGCTGGCGAAGCAGTTGGTGTGGTTGTGTGCATGGAACTGGGCTGTGTTCCCCTTCAGAGGGTGAAGGGCTGAGTTATTTCACTTTCTGGCCTGTGATTTTGGAAAGCGGGGCTTTGGGTCGCTGCTTAAATGACGTTTGCGTGGATTTTAGTTGTGGTTAATGTAGCACAGAAGAAAGGAATAAAAAGTGACTCTATGGCCCAATTTTCAACTATAAGCGAGTCACTTTTGGGTGGAGACAGATACATTATTAGTTTTGTTTCTGTTGCTTCCTTTGGGAATCAGTCTTTATGGTGCGTCCAAGGAAGTTTCCCAAATCAAACAAACGGCAGAACTGTGCAGCAAATGGAGTTGTGGTTCAGTGATCCCCTGTAAAGCTTTCTCTCCAGCAGAGCAGGGGTATTATAGCTCAGGGAAGCAACCTTCAACCCCACTGGAGCCCTGCAGATGTATTTTTAGAATTGAGACCTGGGATTTGTTTTACCTGTGAGGATCCCATCTGATGTTAAACATACAGGAAAATGGATGTTGGTGGGATCACTTATCCTTCCGTATTTTGCAGGTGTGCAGTGCCCTGGCAGACTGATGTGGTTTGATAGCAGCTGAAGTCTTCCCTCATTATGTGTCTGCATGAATTTGGGTTTTCAGATGCTGTTGTATGTGTCCAAACCCTTTAGCATTGACTTTTCAAACAAAAGAAAATGCAAGATTCCCCATGTGAAGGCTGAGCTGCAGGTCGGCTTGAATAGCATCCTTGCTTTGGCTGGCAGCTAGTACTGGCTGCCTCAGCATAATGTAAGGGGCCTTCTATTACTCTGTAGCATGGGGAGGCAGGTGGGGATGGAGGCTTCCTTCCAGCTGGTTATTGATTGAAAAGTCACAAAGATTTCTATTCCAGAAGTCTCACTCCCAAGAACTTCTCAGGGGCTTATTCCCATCTCAGGACAGTTCTTGAAAAGGCATGCCATGATTTTTCCTCTTGATCAAGACACCTCTGTCAGTCCTGGCAGGGTAATGGGTTGCCAGAATTCCCATCTCTCAGCTGTCAGGCTTTCAACCTTTGGCATTTTTTGCTTCAGGCTTTTGAGCTTAACTGGAGTGGTTATGGAGCCTGTGGTTATGTTGACTCTAGTAGCTGCTTTTAATAAGGTTTTCTTGCTGTTGGGCTGTTTACTGGTTCACAGGTCACTCAGTCCAAGGCTCCAGTATTCATCTTTGTGCTCACTTGCAAATGCTCAAAGCCATTCTCCCTGACTGAGAGCAATGGGAGTATCCCATGCTGTGTAAGACTGCTGGGCCTTTCATCTGTGGGCTGAGCAAACTGCAGTGCTGTCACCGTCTGGCTCAGCTGGGTTGTGACAAGCCAGGGCTTTGTACCTGAGGCAGGAAGATGCTGATGTGCACTAGCAAGGTTCTGCTCCTCTTTTGTTGTGTTCAGGCGTATCTGTGTGGAAGTCTGCTCCCCGTCCTGGTCTTTTCCTGTGTGTTTTAGTCCTGTAGAAGGTTGTTTTGCAAGGAGCCAAGCGCTGTTCTTGTGGGCAGGCTGATGTCTGATCCACTTTCACGAAACCCCCAGGTGGTTCTTGCCTGTGGTGCCACTGACAGATGAGCCTGAACTAAGGGACAAGTTGTCAGCTCTTCTATCTGTCCTCTTGCCACTGCAGTATTGCTTCCAGAGCTCTGTGGGTGTGAACTTCAGCTCTTCCTTCGTGTAATCCATGATCTTTAATACTCCATTTAACAACTCCACTGGGAATGTTGTACTAATGTTCCTTGCTGCCAGACAGGCTTTTTCTCTGACAGCCTTGCCAACGTTTTCCCTCAGCGCTGGTTCTGTTAGTCCTGGCTCCAGCCCTTGATTATTGTTTTCTTAAAGTTTGGGCCTTTCATTTGTTAAAAACCCCTGGAGCCTTTTGATGCATGAAACTATAAATCATGAGAAGGCCAAGGGTTCCCTCCTGTTTGGCCTCTGAGAGGTTAAGTAGGAAAGATGTTCAGGCAGAAATGGGTTATTCTGGGTGTCATTTTCCTTCTGTGAGTAGAAACTTCTCGAGAACATGATTTTTCAGCCAAGACACATCAATGTATTGAGCCATAAGGTGGCTGAAAGTGATAAACTAATTTAACTTAGAGAATACAACTTTGCATACTCTTTAGGTCTTCTATTCTTTTGCACCCCTGCAATATTAGTTTGAAGAGTTTGATGTAATAAAATAAGCATATTGACATCATGGAGAGACTACATCAAAGAGAAGTGGCAGTTGTACGTCCTGTGGGTTGTGTTTGGATGCAGCAGTGGATACGTTTGGTAGGCCTATTTGTGAGAAATCTTTTGAAACACTTGAGCTATGATTTGTCAAAGGGGCAGTGACACCTCTGCCTTGGCATAGAATCACAGAGTGGTTTGGGATGTCGGGACCAAAGGCTGATCCAGCTCCAACCCCTGCCACGGGCAGGGACACCTTCCACTAGAGCAGCTTGCTCCAAGCCCCTGTGTCCAACCTG
>WYDI02026193.1:0-24657 GCA_009867235.2 Psittacus erithacus
TGCATGGTCAACCTGTGAAGGAGACATTCTCTTACCCTCCCAGTGCCCCCACCCGACTGTTTACAACATCATTTGAGAGTCTTGAATGGCCTTTGAGTACCTTTGAGACCTGTTTGCTGCTGTTTGTATCTCGTTCATGCATGCTGCTGCCACCCTGGCTGCATGCTGGGCTCCTGTTATGTTAAAAACTGCCCTTTTTGTTATCTAGGAGGAGGCAACAGGATATCAGCGGATGTATCGGTGATGTCTGATGTTTATGTGTCAGTGCTGATTTTAAGACGTTTAAAGCTCACAAGGGTTACTACATCTGGTTGCATCAGGGGAGCTCCCAAAGTCCCCAGGTCCTTCTGCAGCGAGTCACTGCTCAGACCTGCTGCTTGTGAGGATTGGCCCTGTTTAGTATTAGTGCTGGAGCAGGGATAGGGGAACCATGGTTGTTTAGACTTAACAAGTGAGATCGAGAAAGCTCTGAGAGGAGTTTCCAGCAGGAGTTTACACCAAATGCTGCTGGATTTCGCTCTGCTCACCTGCTGCAGTGTGCTCCCACTATTTGTCCAGGTGACTGGACTGCTAGAGCTGTGATGGAGAGGCATAGAGCAAGATGCAAATTCCCATGCTCAAGAGCCAAGATGAATGCAGAAGAAACAGCTGAAAATAAATTTTGCACAATCTGAGCTACCCATTTATAAGGTAGCGATGGGCTGATATTGCTGGGTAGCTGAGTACTTGCCAACTTCCAGGCAAGCCATTTCTATAAGTAAGCATGAGAACAGCAAAGGTAGGTGCTATCATTATATATGGGCAAAAACCCCAGCGATCTGTGGGATCTTTGTACTCACGTCTGTGTGACAACTTGTCACTGCTCCAGCAAAGTTTGCATAGAAACACGTTACAGCAGCTCCATATTTACTTAACGAGCAGGAGTCTGTTCTTTGGTTTGAATTTCATTAGCTACTCAATGGGACTTACAGAGCATCAGACTGCAAGCCTGACAGTCTGTGAACATGGGGTTTGAACTTGCTTCCCTTGTACAGCCAGTTGTAAAGGTGTTCAGGAAAGTACCCTGGGCTGACTCTGCTGGCACTGATGATGGTGTGCCAGTCCTTGGTGGCCACAGAGCCTGTCTTCCACCCCTCTTCCCTAAGCCGAGCACTTATCCTTTGAGTGATGGGAATACATTTTAGTCAGCTTTTTCTAAATGCTGGAGCATCCACAAAATGCTTCCCATTCTACAGTTTTTCAACCTTTACCTGTAGGGAAAAAAAAACCCAACCTAAATCATATCCTGCAAATGGCTTCAGTAAACTACTTACTGGTCTGGTTCCCACCTCATATAAGAAGGAAAATGGGTGCATCTGGGTTTTTCCCCCTGCTTCTAGAGAAGTGAATTATGTTACATTTGCTACTGCTGTTTCATTTGCCCAAGCTTTGGGCAAACAGCCTGGCAACTACTGAATATGCCAGTGACTCAAGGCCCCAGCTCAGTTGTTCATCCTACTTTATAAAATCATTTAATAGGAAATAATTTAAGTATAGACTTAAGTGCATTGCTGTATTGAGACTCTGGGGCAAAACCTGCTGGATTCAGTTCATCTGAAGCAGATATTTATCAGAGGTTAGGCAAAGCCACTGACGTTTTGCCTAAAGTATTTCATAAACACCCTGTTGGTGATAACTTGGACACCAGCGCACAGGCATTTTGTGAAACAAATAAGGATCAACCAGCATTGTACTGGATGAGTCATATGGGAGAGGGGGAAATTGGCTGATTTTGCTCTTTTTAAGGCAGTCGGCCATGCGGTTGTGAGTGGCAAATGGAGGAGAGCCAGGCAAGAGCCAACCACAGCGGAGACCATGATGGCCAGCTATTCATTTTGGAGGAAAATTGGCAGCAAAAGTGATCTGGTCAGCCTTAAGCTCTGGCAGCGTTTGTTCTAATTTTGTTGAGCTGACTTCTTAATTAAACGATCACTTTATGGGTAGAAGCATCGGTTCTGTGATAGCAAAAGGCAGAGGCTGCCATCCCAATTCATCTAATTCTTCTGAATATCACCAGCTGCTGTACCCCAGCCATGGGATAATTTTGCCTCTAGTTTTCAACCTGCATCCAGGCATTTTCCTTTTGCTAAGGGACAACTTAATTCCTTTCCTGGACTTACTCTGGGCTATAACATGGCCGTATTTCAATGCCTCTTATGAACCCCATATTGAAGGCAAGCATAGTAAACATGTGGAGAAAGAGCTACAGTTTACTTTTTTCCATGTTGAAGGTCTTGTTTCTTTCTCCCTGTGCCTGGGGCTTTCTCCAGGTCTCAATCCTGCTGCATCTCCATCCCACAGTGCTCTTCGAAAAGGACAAACCTCAGACATACGATAAATAGAGTTGTGTCTGTACCACTAAGATACAATGTTGGGTATACACAATTTTAAAGCAACATTTTGGGAAGTCATCTCTATGGTTGGCAGTGAAAATATGACTGACAGGGCAGGGCTGGGGTTGGCCTGTATGGATGGGGCTACCAGCGAAAATGGTCAACTGGAAAACTTCGAAGCTGACCTTCTTAAGGGCATACAGCAAACTCAGAGTCACTGGTGGCAGAGCAGAGTGCAGGGATGGATTTTTCAGATCCCGAGTGCTTGGTTTGCATCAGTTGGATCCATGAGTTGGTTTCCATGAGTTGGCTCACTCAGGTGATGGGAACCTGAGGTTTCTCATGTAAGTTGCTCCTCAGTGGGGAAAAGAATCCATGTCCCAGTTGAGTAATAGGTACGTGCATCTGCCTGCATAGGTGCGATGCATATGTAGACGGTAAATTCAGCAGTTTGCCATCTCATAGTAGCTGATGTGATCGTTGATGTGCATAACCAGTGCTTCTCACTGACTACTGTGATTTTGGGGAAGGAAAACCATATTTGCAAAAAGGTCCATAGCAGATCCAGCCAGTGCTGGAGCCAGGAGTGTACTTGTGAGGACTGTGGGCCGGCAGCGATACGTGAGTACACAGACAGGACTCAGAGCTATTCTGGATCTCATGTTTGGCTTGTCTTAAAATCAATTAAATATCTCTTCATCATGCCTGGTGCTTGGCTGAGGATGGCTCAGGTGCGATGTTCCCAGGATGAGCTGTATGCCTTGTACATGGCTTGTTTTTCTGGTGAGTTTAGTAGGACTTCTGCCTAACCAACACATACAGCTGATCTTTAAGGGGACAACTGGCTCCAAGCACCCCAAATGCCACCAGGTCCTTCCCTGCAAGCTGCCACCTCACTGTTTAGCACTGTTGGCTCCTCACCTCATACATGACACTGTCTGGCTTAATAGGATTATAACACCATCCTCTGAGGATGGACTTTTATTTTGTCTTGGAGGTTTATAAAGCACTGTGAACTCTGGACTCAAGCTGTTGGAGCAACTCCAGGAGAATAAAAGTGCCTTGCAGTAAGGAGCCTGGTGCTACTGATGGGGAAATCCTTACCCCCAAGGCCAGCCACTGCTGCAGCACTGCTGCTTTAGCTTGCTGTATCTTGTACCGCTTTTAGGTGGTGCAGTTGGTAATGACTGCTGTAGCGACTTTGTGTCAGGGGATGGCTTTATTGAGATGCTTAATCCTCAGCAGGCACCGCGCAATGTGACATGCAGTTATGTCTTGGAGGTAATAACGCTGCATTGATGTTTTACTGTGCTGTTAACCCTCGGTGTGATGAGGTATTGCAAACATTGTTTATCTTCTGCTCTGTTACTGATAACATGCTCTCCTGCTTGGAGCCATCTTGCCAAAGCAATGACTGATACAATGCAGGAAGGAGCTCTTGTCTCATGGCCATGGTGTTTTATATGGCTTTTATTTTCCACACTTGTGGTTCTGCCTCTGTTCCAGCTCCACGGAGTCTCACAACACAAAATGAAGGCTCCGGCTGCAGGACACAGCATGGCCTTGCTTTATGGTCATGCCTTGCTGCTGCATGGATTTCTTACGGCCTCTTATTTTTGTAGCTGTTCCCACCTCTTTTCTTTGTTAGGCTTAAGGCAGAAAAATAACAAAGAGGATCATGGCTTTCTGTAAGGATTTACATTTATAGTCCATGAAATATTGGCATTGTTCCCCAAAAATCAGGATA
Organism: Psittacus erithacus; assembly: GCA_009867235.2. Lineage (NCBI taxonomy): Eukaryota > Metazoa > Chordata > Aves > Psittaciformes > Psittacidae > Psittacus > Psittacus erithacus. Next base: position 4,120 of record WYDI02026193.1, read on the forward strand.
GAGACACATTTGGATCACTCTGTGAGACAGTTCTCATGTTGGAAGCCTTTATACAGTGTATGTTGCATCTCCTTGGTTCTTCCTTGGCCACTGAAATTGGTGGAGTTTTGACTATATTTCAGTGGAGGACCAGGATCACATGTATTTGGGTAATGACTTGTGTAAGCATGGAACATTTTCACTATTATGGTTTTGGACAATTGGGGAACTTTTCACAGGAATTAGAAGCTGCTACTGGGATGTGATCCAGTTTTACGTATTAAGTTCTGATTGACTGAAGTATGAAAAATTAATGCTGATGAAAACAGCCAAAAATTTAAGGTACCACCTTTATCCTAATTGTGTCATTACAACACTCAGAGCTTTGTAGCTTACAAACCTAGAGCTCATCTTACAGAAACCTCGATGGCATGTCACTCTTTGGAAGTCACTGCTATGGCTGCTCCTATTGTCTCCTCCCATTCCCTCCTTCCCATCCCACCTTATTGGTAGCCTTGAAGCTGGATCATCACCTCTGGGCAGGGATGTGTGGGTATTTGGGTGGCAGCTGACGGCAAAACAGGCACTGGGATTGCTGATTTTTAAGGGAGGCTGCTCACTCTACAAACTGATGCACTGTTCATCACCACCTTTCTTCTAAGCTGTGGCTATAAGGCTGGGTTTTCATTGTAGAGATGCGCTGCTGTGCTGGAACTAACACCACGCTGCTGGCATCCTCTGCACCACAGCACCACTCAGCCTTGTGCTGATGGGTTATTCACAGGGAGACAGAGAGGGCTGATACCCATCCTTAATACCACCACACCTAGCCTTTGGATGACCTTCAGTAGTTTCAGGGTTCTGCCACTTCCGTTGTTAAAAAATGGGTTTGCAAACGAAAAGGGCAGGTTGCTAAGCTTTATTCCAGCAGTATCCACTGTGCGGCAGAGATGGTGTTTGCAAAAGGTCCTAAATCCTGCTGGGAGCAGCTGCCAGAAAGCTCACCATGCAGAGTGCTGACCAAGCAGAAATGCAGTATTCATCTTGCATTAAGAAATTCTTAATGCACTGAAGATACAGTCTTACAGTACTTATCCCTTTTTAATCTATGAGGGGAAGCAATGTGGGTTATCATACGTGATAACATCCACGAGCTGAATTACAGAGCTGTCAGCTGCGGGACACTGAAATGACAGCCTTTTAGAGTGCTGTCAGGCTCTTATTGGACATTTGTATCAAAGCACTCATTTTAGCTTCAGCAAGACAAATTTACCCATGTCTTCCCTTTCTGGGGACCTCCTTAGTTTAAAGTGCTGCTATTCTGTAGTGGGATGCATAACAGAATGACTTTCTTGAAGCTGACCACGATGTAATGAAAACCTCCTCCTCTCCCAGTGGCCAGAGGAGACTGGGATATGCCATACCCCGGGGCTTAAAGGAGAGTTCCCAAAATGTGGAGGCCTTTTGTAAGGCCCTGTGCCTTCCACAAAATGCTGATCTTGGAGGATCTGTGTACGATGCTCTGAAATTGCCTGACCCTGCCCACTGAACAGCCTTGGGCAGCAGTGAGGTCTTCTGGGGTTTGGCAATATGCTAGCCTGGTACATTCACTGATTGCTCACTGGGGTGATAAGAAGGGGCACTGTCCACCGTACCACCAGTGCTGAGCTGGGCTGGGAATAGCCTCACTAGCTTCTATCCAGAATAGACATCAATGTTTGGCTTCTCCTTGCACCCACTTTCCTTTATGTGGCTGCAACCAGAGGCTGAGCCATGCTCCCATAGTGGCACGAGTGAAGGATCCCTGGCATTTTGTGCAGTGGAGCTGGGGACACACTTAAGACATCTGATGGGTACAAGTGCAAACGAGCTGCCTAATCCAGCTCCAATGGGAATAGCCCAGCTTCTCACCAGCCGGAGGAGGTTTGGCACAGTGTGGCAGAGCTTTCCCTATGCCTGCTCATAGCCATTAAGTCTCCATTACAGGAACACTGAATTCACTCTGCAAATGAAAGATAATGTTTCCTGAGGAAAATAAATTAAAGGGGGGAGAAGCATCAAAACAAAAAGAACCCTTCGCACTGCAACAGCACTTGCAATTAAGAGCAAAACAGAACAGAAAGCTCTGAACCTTGACTTTGGGCAGGAAGGAAAGGCCCTCTCTAGAGCCCCAGGTTTCTGTAGACACAGTGTGGCGGCTGCTGTCTTCACTTGACATCAGAGCATGAATGCTGTTGTTTCGCCCCTGGTATCAACGGAGCTTGCCTGGTAAGTGGGTGGGGTATTGGGATTTATATTGTAGGGAAATTCAGGAAAGATTCAGTTTTCTGTGGTTTTCTTTTTCTCCCTACAAAGCTTTTGAAAGTCCACTGGGGACCCCTAATGGGCTTCATCTGCTGCTGAAGCACACGCTTCAAAGCCAGAGCTGCACAGCTTCTTTAGCCATCTATGGGTTTGATCATTCCAATGGGCTTTTATTACAGGCAGTAACGCTCCCTTCCCCCTGCCAAAAGAAAAGTCATTTTTCTGGGAAGCTCTGACAGCTCCTCAACAATTTTGGTAAAACAACATTTTTACAGTCAGAAAACACAGCAGCCACATCAAACAGGGACACCCCTGGAGATGCTTTGTGCCACCTTCGTAGTGTGTAAGATCTCTTCATGCCCTGAACCACGGTAGCATAGCAGACACATCTAACTTGCCCAATGGAAAAATCTGCAGAAGAAAAGTGCTTAGAAGGCATGGTTGTTGCAAAAGGCACTGGGAGGAATAATTCTGTGGGGATTTTTAAGGACATCAGTGACTGATAGGCAGGCGTTCAGCCCTACATAAACTCCCGCTGCCTAGTCCCTATTCCCACACGCCTCCCCTCACTTCTTTCCCCCCAAAATCTCTGCTGCCCAGCTTCTAAGGCCCACACCCAGCTGGACAGCCTCCATGACCAAAACCTGTAGTCCCCCTCTTGCACTCAGCCAGAGCCAATGGGAACTGCTGCCTTCATGGAGTTTTGCCCCAGTCTCCTGGTGCCTTTGCTGGTGGCACCAAGCAGGACACATAAATACTGCAGCCTGGCTTAGGGGGTTTTATCCCTAATCCCTGGGGTCAGCTTTCCTCCTTCCTGTCACAGAAATGTGTCATCATTCCCAGACCAGTATTAATTTCATTCTACTTTTTCTTCCATAGCCAAATCCAACAGCACGGCTGGTTACTGGGAGTGGGTGGCCACACCAAACCCACCCGAAGTTTGGGCAGAAAAATGTTAGAAATGCAGTTGGAGTAAGTCGCCCTCTTCTCTTTCACACCTCCATCCCCAAACCCAACTAAATCAGAAATATCCATGCTTTCTAAGTGGCTTCTAACATAATGAAAGTCAATTAGAGTGATGAAAATGGAGCTGATAACTGCAGGTTTTCGTCACTGACTCTGTGCTACATGTCTTGTTCTGGATGGTTTGCAAGGAAGTAAGGGTGCATGGAGAGGCAAGGATGGGGTTGTTTAAAGCAGTTAAATTGCCTCCAATTAGCAACAAAACTGTAGTCAAAACATAATGTGAGGATAATAAATTGATATTTGCATAGTGGAAGTGCTACCAAAATGTACTTCAAATAAGCTGAATTAGATTATAATTAGAGCTGTGTTTTGGGAAAGAAAATCCTTCTAATTGCCTGTGTACAGGCAGTGCCAAGGAGGAGAGGGCTGGCAGCTGCCAGGGAGGTCCAGCCGGCACCACATGGAACCAGTGCCCCACAACTGCGGGCTGTCCCCTGGGAGGGGAGAGCGTGTCTGCATCCACTGAGAGCTGGCATAGCCTTGTCGAAGCAGGTGGGTGAAGGAAAAGGGACAAAAGGAAGGAGGAATGTGAATGCGTGCACCTGCAGCCATCAACTGCAAAAACATGTTTTGTGGGATTGGACTGAAAGGAAATCCAGGGGGAAATTGCACAGACAGCACATAGGGTGGGAGACATTCATGTGAAAAGCACTGGGTGATAGGTCTCCTCTTGTATCAGACCATGTGAAGGAAGCTACAGCTGAGATTAAGAGAAAGCACCATATTCCAAAACAGATTTTTCTGAGAAAGTGAACAAAAGAACAGGCCAAATGAGTAACATGCTGATGTTGCCACCTTGCCACTGAAGTGAAGGCAGCATGAACCTGGAGGCTGACTTGTTGCCTGGTAGCTGAGAAGTCTCACAGTCAGTGTCAGTGCCCATTTTCGTGGACAGTAATGACAAGGTTCAGGTGGGAAAATCAATCAGTGCACAAAAACCTGCCTTGCTTGCTTTGAGAGGGGGACAGAAAAAGGTCCTGTGGAATACGATGACCATACTCACTGGGGCCCCAGGATATTCACTACTCACACACCCATGTTGGTATGCATGGTGCTTGCTGGGATAGTGCCATACACTGCACCTGGGCAGCTAACAGCATCATCCTGGAGCCAATGGCAATGAAGAAGGGGTGTGAATTCAGCCATCACCTATTGCTGGAGGCAGCAGGTTGGTACAGATCTCCCTGACCAAGCTTGTGTGCCCCTCTGACACTGGCTGCTGTGGGTAGGGAGGATGGAGAAAGCAAGGAGGATGACTTGGGGGTAGAGAAGAAGCAGCAGCAGACACCATGGGTCCAGATTTCAGTGGGAATTTTGGGACAGCTCCTCACCATTCACCATTTGCCTCGTGAACGCTGTTTTGTGGGGTCAAATACAAGGTTTCCTGTTCACAGGCACAAAAAGGAGGGTACCACAGTCCTGAAAAGGATGCCCAGTGCACTTACGTGTCTATATACAAGACATATAGCATAGGTCTACTTCCCAAATCAGGAGCTACAGCTCATGTGTGTTTACTGTATAAGACAAAAAGCAGGTATGAGACATGATGCAGCGCTAGCCTCATGTCAAGGGAAATAATCTCCTCCTGTGAAGGGTCCTGGCTCAGGGCCCCAGTCTGCAGCTGCTGCAGAGGCCATGGAAATAAGCTCCTTTTGGATTTGGAAAACACTATCTTGCTTTTCTGCTTGAGGGGGAAGGAAGAGAAACTCGCCTGGTGCTCTGCTCTGCTGTGGGTCTTGTGGTACCAGGTTTAATAAAGGGATGAGTAGGAGGGAGAGCAGAAGGGAAAGAAAAAGGAGGAAAGCAGGCAGGGGAAGCAGGCAGCTGCGCTGCCAACAGACAGCACTGGTCTGCAGCAGGAGCTGCCAGGGACAAGCTGGGGAGGCAGGAGGATGTCCGGCCCCAGATTCTTCTGCTCTGTCCTCTCCTCTTGGGAGCAAGAAGCAGAGCTCGCTCCAAGGAGCTGAGAGCCAGGCAGGGAAGAGGCAAAGCCTGACCATCCCTTGCTTAATGTCTGTTAACAGGCCCTCAGGGTGCTGTGTGCTGGCATGGTGTGCCTGAGGGGTGCCCCACAGGGGTTGCCAGCATTGCCCTAAAAAGATGCTGAGGCTCACACCCGTGAGAGGATGTGGACATAGGAGCCTAAGCAAAATCCTCCATATTTTTGTCTATAAATCACAGTGCATAAGGAATTATTGAAAACCAAAGCCAGGCCTCTGCCATGGGCCTGTTGTCCCATTTGCTCCCTCAGCAGCAGCCCCTGGGTCTTGGGCTCACCAGTGTGGCCTCAAGCAGTCAGCGGGAGCACAGAACCTCATGTAATGCAACAAGTGAGATGGATAATTATGGTAAGAAAAAAAAAGAGATTGCACACCAACAAAAGCAGCCCTGGGAAAGAATTTTATTGCTAACAAAATTCTATGGATCTTTGTTTAGTGAGTGTACTTCCCGTGAAATGCAACTGCTCCCACTGTGGTTTCAGACTGAGACCACCCTGAAAATGAAGGCAGTTTCCATTAAATTGAATTACATATCCCTGAAACTGGCATGGCAGGGGTAATGTTGGTAAAGAACAATAGCTATTAAGTGAGGACATTATTTATATTTTCTATTAAATTACTGTTATTTCTGTTACGAATGACATCATGCATGCATGTCATGTTGATTTACAGTGATAAAGCCTCAGTTGTGATCACTTATTGCAATGCATAAGCACAGCATGAAATCCACATGGCACAAATGCACAAGCAACACTGCATCAAGCTCAAATCAATATTTGGATCTATTTTAGTATTATCAGACCTGTTGGTGCGACACTAGTGGTGCTTTTCAATATCATTCGTATGCCCATCACCATCGTAACCCTGAGGACTCTCTGTCTCCTCCACTCCACCCTTCCAGCGCTGTTCAGAAGTGGTGAGACAAGAAGCAAAATAAGAAGGAACAGAAACACATCGCTGCCACGGATCTGACCAAGGAGATGCAGCGCAAAGTAGATGTAATGTCCAATGAATGACTCAAATGCCTGAAGGCTAGACCCTCAGCAAGGAGAAAGTGGGGTTGCTAAGTGCAGAAGGCAGCAAGGCTGGACAAGCATCGGTGTTGCAGGAGTTGCTCAGGGAAGGTTTCTGCTCTTGAGGATGTGTTCCAAAAGCTGCTGAGCTTCTTGGAGCCCATGGGCTGCTGCCACACTGAGGAGTTTCTCCACTTCCCTGAAGGACATGAAACCTTCATCAGGAAAAGCTAGGAGGAAGTTTGATTCATCTCTTGCTAAATGTTATTTACTCAGGGTTTTAAAAGAGGACCCACGGCTACTGGGCCTGATAGCATCTGTGAATTATCTGGTTTTCTGTCTGGTTTTCTCTGTGGTCTGAGTACGTATGTTTTGGTCTTGGTGATTTTCTTGTCTTAGTAGAGATGCATTTGGAGAACTTGAAAGACATACTGGTTTTACCACTCAGTACCTGAGTCTGCCTCATCACACAATGTGCAGCGGAGATTGAAACAAAATACCATGGCTTCAACTCAAAGGTTTGCACAAACACTGGGTTTTCTTAGTTTCATTCAGCTTAAGACTGCTCTCTCCAACCTCAATTTTAATACTTGGAGTAAATGTAAAAACCTTAAAACAATTAAGAAACAAACAAAAAAAATCTGTGTTTCACTATGATGGGAACCTATTGGTTGTTTTAGCATCACTTAGCCTCAGGATGAGTCACCGCACTCATACAAAGCACAGGGCTTTCTTTGGCTATGGGCCTTGCTGGGAACTTCTTATTGACCTCATTGGACAGGAAGAAGAGCAAAAGGAGGCTCCCCAAAAAAGACAGACAGGTCTTTGTAGCAGAAAATTTACATGCGGCTTCAATATCTCTCTATATACCAGTATGGGTCTTCTCCCTTGCCTCAACTGGGAAATCACCAATGGAAATGCATATGTAATCAGATCACAGTCAATTTTAGGTACCATGTCACCTAATTCTTAAATTTCATTGGGCCAACTGTTTGGTCTTTCAGTTTGCTTGCCGCAGGGAGGGCTGCATTACTGACAACATAAGGAGAAGGCATTAAAAATGCTGGAATAGCTTCATGTATGGAGTACCTACAGCACCAGGTTCCCCTCCGCCCCAGGAGGAGCTAGGAATGCAGCTGTAATGGAAAGGAAGGGGTATAGTTCAGGTTACCCTTCTTCAAGTGCCACGGTCATGTTTCTGAGTGCCCCCACCGCCAGGTTGAAGGAGGAGTGGGGATGGCCCTGCCCCGCAGCCTGCCTACATGGGAGAAGACAGAAGCAAAGAAAGCGGTGAAAGAACAGAAGAAAACCTGAGTTTGAATGTTCTGAAGCAAGGTAAGAGCAAAGAAGGAAAAACGCATGTATAAATCAGTGTCCTGAAATCTGACCCCATTAAAATTTTCAGGCCCTGATTTGGGAAACATCCTTATTCAGAAACACATCAAGGTTTGAGCACTTCTCTAAGCATGGATGTCCTTAAAGATGCCTTCTTGGTTCACAACCTCTACTGTCAAAGGCACACTTACTTCAGCCCTAAAAATCTTGCAGCTTGATGCTGTTGTACACCTTGAGCAGGCACAGAGGAAACATTCAGCATGCCCCACCGCTCCTCCCACTTTCTGGGTAGCGCAGTAACTTTCCACATCCTTCATCCTTCCCGTTTCTCAGTAGGAGCAGGAGGATGCAAGCCCAGGCTCTCACCACAACTGTAACCACAGCAGGTACCACAGCAAATGCTCACGCTGGGCATGGCTGCCTTGCTTATGTGGCGGAAACCTTTAGAGAGCATGTGCTGAGAGCAGGAAATGAATACGCTGCTGTAACTTGGTTTTACATTGCCTCATCAGCTCCTGGCGCTCTCCCCTCTTGCACCTGTGTATTTCTCCCTGTGGCTGCTTCTGTGGCTTGAACATCTCCAAAAGGCTGTACAGCAGCACCAGCAACCTTCTGCACTCTCATCACCAATATACTTACTTTCCTCATGCTGATTGAAGAAGCAGTAATAGCAGATGGGGAAAGCAAAGAAAAGCATCTGACCCACAATGGAAAGTCAGGAGCTCCTGGTCCCCCTGATGCTGCCCCACACAGCTTGCTCACCCAGCACAGGACAGCTCAGCACAGGTCTCTCCTCAAAGCACGGCCAACTCTTCTTCCTCCTCCCTCATCACAGTAGCCTTTCCCCAGGAGAAGGCAATTTTCCATGGCAGGAGTTGGGTTTGGGGTTTTTTTTGCCTCTCACCTGAACCAGTGCATGGCCATGACCTCATTTTTTTCCACTCCAGCTCCTGGGTATGAGACAAGGGAGCAAAGTCACAGTTAGGATATAAAGTACAAAGTCTGAAACCTGGCAGTGTGGTGGTGTACCACACAGCACAGAGCCACATTGTGCTTCTGGCTTATACCCATGCATATGCTGGCAGCAAGTTAGCCACAGCTTCAGAAATATTACCTTGCAAATACCTCTGTCCTAGGATGTGCTGGGCGTTGGGGTACCCCAGCCGAGCATACACATGAGCCACATGGAAATGGAAGTCCTCGTAGCACAGTGGGATGTAGAGCAGGAGGAGGCCAGCAGTGATTACAGCTGCCAACTGCAGAAGAGAGGAACAGTTGTGATGCAAGGAGAAAAAGAAGCTGAGGACCAGCTTCAGTGAAGATTTAATCTGAGCTCTGAAGCCTCCCGAAGCTATTCCCCACAGAGAAATGGAAGAAAGATTCACACAACCACAGAAAATCAAAGTTGCCTTTGACAGAGAGCTGGTTCCAGCATCCACTGAAGCCAGCAGGAAAAGCACCACCACCGACTTTAGCAAGCAGCTGACCTGAGTTATATCCCCTTTAAGCTCTGCTTTCCTTTGCTCAGCAAAGGAAACTACAATCGTTTCATGTTCCTCTTGAAGAAAAGAAAAAGAAAAAATCATAAGGTGCCATCAGGCTTTTACACACAATTCATCAAGGAGGCTTGTCAGAAGGAGCTTCATTCCCTGGGCAGCCAGGTCCTCAAGCCCCCCACTGCCCACTGCCAACTGCAGCATCGCCATACAGATGTGAACACTCTTTTTTGAACATCCCTTTTTCATTCTGTGTTACAGTGAGGACACATCGCCAACATCCACACCTGAAAGGAGAATAACCTTGGGTCTGAAACTCTTCTTGCATCCAAGGTATAAATCAGCAAAAAGCCTGATGTACTGCACCAGCAGGGAAACAAAGATGAGAGATCAGAATTGGGCTGTTTGCTTTCTGATGCCAAATTGGATTTTCTTTGTTCAGTGAGCTAGCTATTAGCTTCCAGTGAGAGGATTAACTGCATCTTGGCAGGGTCAGAGATCCCTGACTGGGGAAGGAAAAGCAGGGTTAGGAAGAGGCTGTAGAAGCCCTACACAGAGCCTCCTGCCCGCGCAATTTACCAGGAGCCCTTTGCCTCCTCATAGGGGAAAACAGCACATCTCACCTTTGGCACCAGCACTACAGAAGGTAAAACTCTTTCATACTGCATAGGGAGATGGAGGTCAGGTACAGTCATGGACTGAAGACATGGACCTTTGAAAACAACACCAGAGGGAAGTGCTGATCAGGTTTCTCAGTGCGACCCTGTGCTTGGGTCTGATGTGCACAAGGATGTGCTGAAGAGCCTGGAGGCTCTCTGCTCACCACTGTCCCCTTCTTGCAGATGCAGGAGCAGAGCAGACACAAGCAGTCCCATTTCAGTGGCCAAGTAGGAAACAAGACCTGAGGCCCAGCCAGGTGACTACGGCTGTCACAGAATAAGCACTTTTTCATCTGGGCATAATTTATTGCTACAGGTACTCTTGAATAGTGGCTATAGTGTGTATGTAGGTTTGTCACCATGCCATGCTTGGAATGAGCCAAGAGGACAAGAAGCAGCTGAAAAGGATGACAAGACACAAAAGCTTTAACAGCCAGGGACTCCTCTGGCCACTATAGATGGTTTGATGTGTCTGATACATATGAGTGCAAAAGCCAACTCCCCTTCATTGGAGGATATGGCACATGCTGTGTATGCAAACCATTGCAAAGCAAATGGCACATTTAGGTCCTGATCTGCTTCTCAGCTGTGTGTAGAGCTGGAGGGCAGAGGTGGTGCAGTGATGGTGGGGGCTTCTGCACCCATACACATCACAATCAGATGAAGCAACCACAGGAGGCAACACGTTGCCAAGAGCTTGTTATCTCCTAATTGGGACCCAGGTCGTAGCTCAGGCCCATCTCTAACGGGGATTAGTGAATGCTGAAGATTGAATGAGCCTAGTTAGCTAATTAGGCTAAGCAGATAAAATAGGTAAGCAATAATGACATGCAAATGCCCTGACGTTTAGTTTTCTGGTTGATGAGCTTGGGGATGTAGGAAAGACTTGATGTTCTGTTAAAGGATCCCAAAATTTAGCCCATGCAATGCCATTGCTCAAACAGGAATGATTCCCGGATGTTTTAACAAAAACATCTCTCTTGTAATGCAACAGGGACCTGTGCAGCCTGAAAGCACTGATGGGTATGTAAATCCCTGTAAGCCAATAGGAAGTTCAAGAGGAAGGGCAAGTCACAGATCAATCCAGTTATTGCTGAATGCTTTTGCTCTCATTTAAGATGAGGAAATGATACTCCTGAAAAAAATTATGATGGCTAGAAATATAGTAAGTGCTTCTTGCTGGAGACATGGCTGATGTTAAGGTCCAGCTCATGCAAAGCTGAGTGCAGACTCTGGTGAAGGGCAGTATTTCTGAAGCAGAGCAAAGTCTGCTAAGTAAGAGACTGGTTTCACACAGTGACCATGTGCTGCCTAATGCTATCACTGTGCTATTTTGTCAGTGTTGCAGTGGCTGGGGCTGGAATATGTCACAGAATGTTACAGAAGGTTGCAGGAGATAGGGTGCACAATGCTACTAGTGCCTTTATGGGTGCAGATTTGGGGACTGCAAGATGCTCACGGCGGTGGCATCTTCTTTATGCTCCATGTGAGGCTACCTGAAGACTCAGGAAAGGAGTGAGAAATGTGGCTTTTGGGAGGAGCTGTTTCTATTGTAGATCTGGTACACCCAGTACACATAACAGCAAATAAATGACAGTCTGTTTCTAAATGAAAAGGGGAGAAAAATTGGTGAGAAAGGTGCTATGGGTCACAGGGGAAACCTCTACAGCCAGGCTGAGATCGTATACCACTGTCATGCGTGTACATCCTGGTGTGAATGCTCCCTGTGGGACATCATCTCTCCATGGCAATGTCCATGATAATCAGACATCTGCTGCTGGCAGCCCTGCCCTCACTGCCGTGGTGACACTGTGCCTGGCTCCTGCAAGACGGGTGGTCCAGGAGCTGTCGGATGTTTGCTTTTTGTCCCAAGCTGGGTTTTGCAGAGAGGCTTTTACTTTTGCACTTGTGTAGCCACTGTCAGATGTGTCAAGTAAGATCTTTCAAAGGCCAGCACCAGAGACTGAAGGCACAGTGTACCAGCAGTGCCCAAACCAAGAGCTCCTCAGACATCCAACCGGGGCAATAAGCATTAGGCTACCTCAAATGCACAAATGTGGAGAGCTTGTTGCATTACCCCACCCAGGGGAGGGAAGTGGACTGCTGGCCTGAAACCACCTTTGCTGATGAACCCAGTTGCTCATCCCACCCTTTTCTTCTATAGTGACTCATTCTGAAACTGCTTTGCATGTTTCAGACCTTGCATCGTTGGGGCTCCTCTAAAGCAAGAGGAAGCCCAGAGGTATGGATTGAGCTATGCTGAACAGGCAGTGAGGGAGACAAAGCAGCCTGCATATGCATATTTAGTATGCATGCACATATTAAGTTTCCTACAGCAGCTTTGGCATCTCGCCTGCACCATCACCCATGTGTCAAAGCCAAGTAATCAGGATCAAAAAGGAGATCAAGGGCGATGCCTAAAATCCCACCCATAACGACTGTGCTGGCAGATGCCGCGTTGCTGTGCACTAGTAGAAGTCCCCATTCCCCAAAGTCTGCATTCCAGCAACTATGGTTGAGTCCTGCATTGTATTCTCTGTGCTGGTGAGCAGAAAGCCCTGGGACTCTGTAGAGGTTCTGCTGACATTGCAATTGCATCTAGGCAAGGTCATGGTGCTGAGAAAGGCATCACAAGACTCAGGTTTGAGAGGCTGTTGTGAGCAAATGGCTCCCTGTGGCTTTGACCCACCTTGGCTTTAAGGGGCCAGCATTGCATCCTGGTGTGCCCAGACACCTCAATGCCAGTGCTCCCACCCTCAGCCCATCCCACACTTACCTCCCATCTGCTCCACGCCAAGCTGGGGGAATGGTGGTTCCCACTCCCAGGAGAAGGATTTGTCTGGCAGGCATCAGCACTGCCTCTTTCCTCGTGTCGCCGCCACACTGCAGGCTTCCTGTCCCGCATCTCTCCCTCCCACAGGAGGTCTGAGCACCTCATTTTAACCTGGTCTGCTGTCTCGACGGGAAATGCCACTGCCCTGCCATAAGTCTTCCCCATCACCATCCCTTAGTTTTGCTCCTGATTTGTGGTAGCAGCAGCCCAGCTGCTTCACCAAGATAAGAGGGATGGATATGCATCCCCTCTCAGAGTCATAGAAAAGGAGAAGATGCTCCTGCCAAAACCCTTTCAAACCACTGATGAGGTTTTGGTTTTGTTTTTAGTGTTCACACATTCATAAATTCTCTGTGCTGAATATTTCTCTTCCTTTAGACTGCTCCCAAGTTTTGCAAGCCCACATCAGTATATCGTTGTATTTGACTAACTTGATGAAGTTTATTTCTTTCTGCTTTTTTGCATGAGAAGGAAAGTGACTCACAAGCAATAATAACGCTACCCACCACTGCAAATGTTCAGTATCTTATCTCAATTGCATGGCCACCATGGGCATGTGGGGGCTGATTTGTTGGATTTTGGACAAATGCAAGAACATGCAGGCCCAACCCCAGGTGAGAAAATTAGAAGTGGTGCAATGATGTGCAACCAAGAAATTATCAGAAAATGCAGAACCCCCACAAAATTCAACAGGATGGGATTTTAATTTTTTAAGCTAGAAAAGAGTTTACTTGTTAGAGGCAGTCATTTTATAGCTGTATAAATACGCTTCTATTCATCTGCAGTATCTCCACCTAGTGACTTTCAGACACAAAATTCCATTTTGCTTTCACATCTAAGAAAATGTCTCTCTTTAACACAAGATCCCTAATGCATGTTACCTTTCCCACTCTGAAGTCCTAGCAGAGGACCTTAACTGGATGGTCGTCAGACAAGGTCCATCCCATGTGAAGTATTCATCTTGCCTGGTTGTCTAACAGTAAAAGATAAAATGGGTTTTTTTCAATTTTACAACAAGATAAGTGCTGTGCTTTGGTTTTAAAGGCAACCCCTTCCCCAAGGAACAAGGATACCTCTTTGGTGGTGACGACTCAGCCTAAAAACCTTACTGAAGAGGAAACCTTTCACGCTGTCATATTTTATTTCTTATGTTATGCTGCCACCATTGGGCCAGTTATATTTGTTCAGTCACAGCCCCATTAAGGTTGAAGAGATCCATCTTCATGTTTCTGGTGAAAGAGCAAACCATTTTCATAGTATATGAAATTTAATTGGACATTAACAGTTGTACTGCAGGACCAACTGCTTCCTCTGCATTAAGGAAACTAAAAAAACTTAGAGATTTCCAAAACAAGTTCAGAGCAGAAGAGAAGGCTCTTCACTGCAGCAAAGAGCAAGGAAGAGATGAAAGATGGTGAGGAGTTTAATACCTACTCACCTTTTTTTCTTTTTTATTTAGCTACAATTATTAGGATTTAAAGATCAAGGAAAAAAAAAAACAACCAACAAACAAAAAACCACAAAACCTCGCAAGCAGTCATTCTTTTTGGGAATAAGCCACCCTACAGCTGCAATCCCAAACTGGCAGAAGTGAGCTCCTGAGTTATTCTTATCACTATTATAAAGGCATATTGGTAATAGTTATATTCATACTGACACCTCACCTAGCTTGGTGAAATTGGTAATTTTCTCAGTACTTGCAGTTCTTTGTTACAGAGGATTAAAAACAAGAACATGTTATTATTAATTATGAATTATTAATTGAGGACTATGCCATTGCTACCTGCAATAACTGTGGCAGGGAAAGAGAAAGAACCCCAGTGAATTTTCTCTCTGCTCTTACAAGGGGCAGATAGCATTTCTATTTTCCCTTTCATCTTCACAAAACAAGTTGTGAAGCATCACTTCCAGCTCCTGCAAAGGAGCATTTTGATTGAAAATGTGGAACCAGCCACATTCAGGAAAACATTACTTTCTTCACGTTTCTTTTTCACATAAAGGATTTCTCTAATAACACTGTTTCTCTTTCCCTCCTTGGTGCATTGGCATGGTCAAGGGACAGAAGTGCTCAGATACTCCACATCAATTGAAAGGTAGCTGTCAAGTGCTAGAAGAAGAATGGGTGGCTGTGGGTGTGAAGAGTTAATAGAACAAAGTCACTGTTTTGGAGAGCTGGTGAAGTCTGAAGACTGAAGTCTCACAAAGAAAATATTTTCTTTTCAAAGGATTGCACTGAAAGCCAGATGTGAAACACTGGGTTCATCTTCCCTCATTTGATTTTTAATGTCTGCTCCTCTTTGTTCCAAATTGACTTAAATCTTTTAGTAAGCAGACTGACTGAAGAAGCACACACTTATTGAAAGAATTATGTTACACATATTATTGACAGAATGAACTGAAATAAGACATGCTCATAGCACACTGCCTGTCCAAATCAAAGACAGTGACATCACCACATCAGATGCAGACTGTTTACAATGCAGGCTTAGCCTGGGAATGACAGTGAATTAAACAAGAAGAAGCAATTAGCCCAAAAGGTTTTTCCAGGTTGCTTTCTCAGGAAAAGAGATTAGTATAACCAAATGCTACAACTGGTACAAGCTTGTTTAATTACAGTGACCTCTGGGCATAGGTATCACATGGCAAAATAGATCCACCTCAAGAGTTGCTCAACTTGAACACAGCTGGAGCAGGTACCCCAACTATAAAGCATACAGCTTTATAGCACTGCACTGGGTAAATATTACTTCAGTTACTATCCTAAATGGAGCTCAAATATGGGTAAGAGGGAGGACTTGGGCATACAGCAACAAGAGAGTGAGGAAAGGTAAGTTTCTGCGCTAGACGATAGGAACGATGAGGGTAAGATGTTCTGGCTGGCACTATCTCTTGACAGACTCTTGTTTCATTTTGCCTAACTAGCTATAACTTCCTTTCACAGCTGGCTAAACAGGAACAAGATAAAAATCTATTCAGACCAGACATTATGACACTATTAATAGCTGATACAAGAATGTACGCTTCTGTAAGAACACCACCATAGATATAAGGGCAATTCAAGACTCTCTGAAATCAGTAAGCAAATATTATCCGCAGACCTATTACAGACATGCGAAGCTGTTTCCAGATACCAGATTAATAAAAGTATCTGTTAAACCGAACAGTTGCATCCATTCGTCACTGCATACAACACAACAGTGCAACCAGAGAGGGTATGATTTTCCTGAAGCCAAACACAGCAGCCAGCAGAGAGATCCAACTGAGCAGAATCCTGTTATTTGATAGAGGTCCTGCAAAAGGGCAGCAGGGAAGCTCTCTGCAAAAGGGGAGCACCCCAGAGGCAAATACAAGCCACTTGTAACTGATCTCACCACAAAAACAGAGCCTAAATGAATATAAGTGGTGATTACAACTTTAAAAAACCCCAACAAACTAAATTACTCACCTAAGGGGGTGTTAGGTCAAATTTAGGCATACTAAAACCTCTGACTAAAACCAGCATACTGAAAACTAAGCTAGTTCTGCATAACTGTTACCTAAAAAGTTGAATTCCTCAAATGCCTCCCTGTGTGAATTTAAAGTTCCCCAGATACTCAAATTTGTATCCCAGGAATATCATGGCAGGGCTGAGCACCTAGACATCTAGCTCCCACACAAGCTTGTTCAGGATCCAGAAACTGCAAAGTTCCCTGAGGGATGCGATACAAAGAGCTTTCTGGAAACACTTCATCTGTTAGTCTACTAATGGAAGATGATCACCACCACTTCTGCAGAAACTAAAACCTTGTGAAACACCAAATAATACTGTGTTCATAACCTAATAGTGAGGGGTGAGAAATGGTCCCTGCCTTACAGAATCTGTCTATATTTTGGAGGCAAGTGAAAATGAGTGTTAGTCTCCATAGAAATTGTATTAAGTAGTAGACAGAGTAGAAAGGAAAGCTGCACTACACCCCAATGCTTCTAACACGTTGAAAAACATGCCCTGAGAACATAGCCAGGAGATTAAATGTCTCTCAGCTACAACTCTCTGCTCCAAAGGGGAGGTAATCTTTAACTCAGTAGCTCCTGCTGCAGAGCTGACTGCCTCTCAGTGAGGACCTGCACAAATCCTGCTACAGCAAGACACAGCACTCAGAGCTGGCCTGTGTACCACCACCACAGCCATCCAGCTTCACATGGTAGGTGTGAAGCACCTGCTGTCCAGGGCACCGTATCAGCAGCGTCTGTTGGATTGTGTGCGATGTTCTACAGCAAGAGGAGGTCAGTCACAGAATATGTAACACAGACAATGGTTTAGTACAAATATATCTTGTAATGAGATGCATCAGAAAAACTTAATACTAATAAAGTAGTGGCACAAGGGCTGAGTAAAATATGCAAAGCTCTTTCCCCTTTGGTCTTCAGAGATAATAAAAAGATGACCCAGCACACCTCAGCACTAAGACAACAGGGCATGAACACTTACACAAGCCCAAGTATCAGCAATTCCCTTTCTAGACACACTGTAAGACTGAGTCTTTCCTCACTAGGTTCCCCATAACCTTTCCTTTTTGAGGAGTTTTTCACCTTCTTAAAGGGACCTATTAACGTTAACTGGACCAATAAAAGCCAATTACTCTGATCAGAGCCCCTTGATGTGTATCTTTCTTCTCTCCCATGAGGTGGTTACATCATAAAAACTGGATAAGACACTTGGGGGTAGGCTTGGGGTATTGGTTTCATTAGGTGATGGTGGTCGTAAGTACTCCCTTTGTGAGACTGAGGTTATTTGTGCTTACAGCTGGGTCTGAAGTTGCTTTGGGGTTGTTCCTGGTGTTCCTAAGTTAGTTTTAATTTCTCTCTTTAAATATCAGGGGGCACATTGCGCTTGTTAGAAGCTTGTTAGCTAGCATAGGATGATCTGGGGCTAGTTTCATGTACCCTACCTGACATGATCTGTTTGGTAAATATACATCCTTGTGTTAGCTTAACCTTTGGTGTTAGGCTGCCTTGCCTAACCTCCCAGCTGTAAGAAGCTATGACTAGCTGAAAGCATGCAGCCAAAGCAAGCCATTGGGGAAGCTTGTGTGGGAAGCAGGGAACTTCTGTGGCAGGGATTATCTCCATCTGATACAAGGCCTTGCTGTTCCACTTCCTAGCCCTTCTGTGGACAGAAATCAGGGAGAAAAAAAAAAAAAAACAATAGGTTTTCTCCTCCTGCATCTCAAATGCTGTCTCCAGAGGGTTTGTAACCTGCAGTTTGGCTTCTCTTCCCTGTAGGAAAAAACCCGAAATGGATCCTTGCTGTAAGCATTTTGGACAGAAATAATTTTTTAAATGGCAAGATGAATCAAATCTTAAGTTCTGCAGGCTTCTGTAAAACCTTGAGATTTAGTTTTAAACTGTAAAAAACTAAATCCAAACTCTCTTATCTTGTTGCTCACTGAAGGAAAGCATAAACAACTAACGCTTCAAATAGACCGAGGCACCAGACAGTTACATAAAAACAAACCACCAGATTCCTGCATGTAGGAGTGTCTGCTCTCAATTCTGTCCTGCCTCACTCTGTGTGCGCCTGGAAGTAGGTCTCCCAGAAGCAGTAGCAGCTAGGGCAAAATGCCCAAACTGAAGCTCTAGTGTTGAAGGCATAGATGACGTGGCCTTAGGCTTCCTGGAGGCTGGAGCAAAAGGTCCTTTGTAAGCAGGACACCAAGTATTTGGGGTCAGCTTTAGGAGCAGAAGAGACACAAAGTTTTAAATCCTTACTATTTCAGTGAACAACAGGAAAGACCTTGAAGGGGAGCTCTAGGGATCAGCACATACCCTCCTATCTTGGCACTCTATTTTGCTTGTTGCAGACCTGAAGAAAGTGGGAAAGTTATGGTAAGGAGGGTATCCTCATGAAAACTTTTATCACCTCATCTCTCTCTCTTATTAAATGTCTGTCTGTAAGAGTACTCATCATGCTTAGGACCCTTTGATATCAGAGAAATACATAGATGAATGCCTACTAAGTGGCAGCTTTGTGATTAGATTGGTAAATTGCACGACAGATTTAGTTTTACCTCTAAAGAGGTATTCAGCCATTGAAGGGCCAGAGTTTCTCCCTGAGCATATTGCATACTCACTGATGAATGGGGTATCTCACAGATAACAGAGATCTATGATGTTCTGCAGGAGCACAATGAATAGCTACTTTTTTGGAGTTGAAGGAGGTGGGTCAACTGAGGTTAAATATCTAGGCTGCTTTATTCTTAAGTAGAAATAATGATGCTGTATTGAAAATAGCATGTGGAGCTTCATTCCAGGGAAATACAGGCAGGGATTTGAAATGCCCAAGCTGAGGACATCTGCCCTGCATTAATTAAATGTTAGTTGGAACCAATTTCGCGATGAACAGATTTTACCCATAGTGTGTTAAATACCCAGCAAGACAAATGGGTCTGAGGCAGGTTTGCCCTTACTAATCATGTGTCGCTTGCATAAAAAGGAGGCAAAAATAAAAACCAGTGCAGCCATGTGGAGTTGTTGGCCACGCCAGCACTTCCCCACCCCCCGCACTATGAAAAGTAAATGCAACTTCATCCTCATTCAAATGGCACTGGGCAGCTTCGTGTCTTCACTAATGCAGGGTAACAGCTCCTCATCCCAAGGCCAGGATTTAATCTCCTTCAGGCTGCTTCTGAGATGCTTTGTGCCCTAAGACAATTAACTTTATTGGGGAAGGCTTCAACCTTCCCCAATAAAGTTATAAATGAATCTACATCAAGCCGAGTAGAAAGATAGACAGAGCTAGGCTCGGTACAACGAACGGCACCCGGCAATAAACAACCCCTCACAAATGCCTTGGGTCACTCGAGGTCTGCAGCCAGCCACCACTCCCACCTGCGAACCCAGCAGACAGCCGGCTCTCTCCCCCTCCTGGGCGTGGCGAGGCCGGTCGGGCCGGGCCCTCAAGCCTCAGTTTGGGGGAAGCGAGTGGTGGCCTGGCAGGAGCGGCTGGCTGAGGGCCAGCACTGCGGCCTGCGGGCAGGGCCGCGGCACCTCGGGCGGCTGCTTCGGCTGCCGGCCCCCTCCAGGTACTCGCAGTTTTTATTCTGTTTATTTTATTTCAGTCTGACTCCAGCTCTCAGAGGGCAAGACCCGCTGCCGGAGACTGGTGGAGGGACTCCCCCGCCCCGCAAGCTCGAAAGCGCCCCCCCCAACTCCCGTCTTCTCCGCGGGAGCGCCTCACGCCAACCCAGGCAGCACCGCCGCAGAGGGAGAGCGTCCTATGTCGGGACCTGCAGGATCTGTGCCTCCATCTCCGTGAAATAACGGCGAAGGGCGGCCGGAGTTGGGGGCAAGCGCTGGGAAGCGAACCTCGACAGTCGAACCCCCCCTACCCCCAACCGCCTGTCCCTTTAAATAGAGGCAGGTCCTTTGGCTGACTCCGCGCCACCAGACTGGCACCACCCCGCCTCGTCATTGGTTGTCGCTGGGGAGAGCGGTCCGCCCCTGCTCGCAGCGATTGGCTAGGGGTGAGGCTGTGGTACCCGGATGCAGGGACGCTCGGTGGTTATAAAGCGCCGGGGGAAGGCGGGAGCGGGCGCAGTTTGAATCGCGGCGGGTCGGGGTCGGTCGCTGTTGTCGCCCGGGCTCCGTTAGTGCGGGACGCTCTCGTCTTCCATCAGCCCTTGCGCGGCGCTGCCCTCCGGTTCGCGATGGTGAGGAGCCGCGGGGCCGCCCGAGCGGGCCGCGCTGGTGTGTGTGGGAGGATGTAGAGGGGGGACAGGGATCGAGGTCCGTGGCGCCCTTTGGTGTGAGGTGGGAGTGCGCGCGGGGGAGGGGAGCGCGGGCAGGAGGGGGGGGGGGGGAAAGGGGGGGGGGGGCTCGCGCGGGGGTGGGGCTGGGGGGGGGGGGGGGCGGCTG
>WYDI02026193.1:24807-39206 GCA_009867235.2 Psittacus erithacus
TTGGCAGTTAGGCCCGTCGCTCCACACCACCGCAGGCCAATAGAGCGGGGCGGAAGGCCCTGCCAGTGGCGAGAGGCGGTGTGGGGAAGCTGTGCCGCTAGGTGTTGCGGGCGGCGCGCACGCGCCTCTCCGCGGTAGAGAAGGGCGGAGTGGGAGGGAGAGGGAGGAGGAGTAGGGGTGCGCCTGCGCGTTAAGGCGCTGCCGCGGTGCCTTCAGGTACAGCGCCTCGGGGGGCAGTGGGGTTGGCGCAGCCTCTCTTACAGGGTTTTTCTCCTTGCCAGGCTGGTGGTAAAGCTGGGAAGGACTCTGGAAAGACCAAGACCAAAGCAGTGTCCCGTTCTCAGCGGGCTGGACTGCAGGTGAGCTGGGATTGGAGCATGCATTAGGGAAAGTCAGGTCGGCTTTCTGTGTCTTGGTTGGTTGTACCTTGTGAGATTTCTGTAGTCTGCTGTGTCTTGGTTGTCTGTAATGGGGTGAGGATCTGTTTAATCCTTGAGTTCGATGTCTGGCTTGCCTTATTTTTAGACCTTTTACAGATCTGTGCAGGAAGGAAGAAAATTCCTTTGTGGCTGTTACTGTTAGTGGTTAGAATTATGATGTAAACTTGGCATAGAATGTCCTAAGTTGGATTCTCAAGTGTTGAAATGTAGCCTGTACTTCTGCCACTGGGGTTCTGTTGCCCAGCATGTGGTTTTCTTTTTCTGTCTCTGTCGTCATAGCCTGTTCATACTTCTGTTATTTTCCAGTTCCCTGTTGGCCGCATCCATAGGCATCTGAAGTCTAGGACTACCAGCCATGGACGTGTAGGAGCCACAGCTGCTGTGTATAGTGCTGCAATCCTGGAGTACTTGACAGCTGAGGTAAGGCTCCTGCAGGGGATGCAAGCAACTTGGTCAACTCCAAAATGGCATAATGGTCAGAGCCTGCTGTGTTTTTGCCAGTTTGGACTGGTCTGTGAACTTCTTGCTTTGAGCCAGTTTTAAGTGGATGGATGCACTTAAACCTCGTGCTGCATTTCTTGCAGCTCAAATCACTGACTTACAGGAAAGATGGAAGGGTGAAGTATTTTATATATTGTGCCAGTACAGTGCATTGTATCTGCTGTCAAACCTACTCTATTCTTGGAAAACTGAACGCAGATCTCCAAAGGAGGAACCCTTTCAAAAGAGGCATTGTTTGCCATCTTGGTGGTATTGCTTGTGTACTTGGCACAGAGAGTAAAACAGCAAAGGCTATGCAGTTGGTCTCACTTTGTTTTGTGTAACTCATTTTAAAGATGTCTTGTCCTCAGGTTCTGGAGCTGGCAGGAAATGCATCCAAAGACTTGAAGGTAAAACGTATCACTCCCCGCCACTTGCAGCTTGCAATTAGAGGAGATGAGGAATTGGATTCTCTCATTAAGGCAACAATTGCTGGTGGTGGTATGTAGAGCTCTTGCTGTTTGTGATGGGTTGGGTGGCAAGACCTCTTATCAATCTAGAGGTTGGTTAATGCTGTTTCTTGCTTTGAAGAGCAGAGTTTAGGAAAACTGAGAAATAACATGGTCTTAATTGTTGCTGTTTCTTAGGTGTAATACCGCATATCCATAAGTCTCTCATTGGAAAGAAAGGACAACAGAAAACTGTCTAAAGGATACCAGGATTCCTTGTTATCTCAGGACTCTTAAGTACTTAATTGTCCAGTGTTGGTGATTCCAGTGGACTGTATCTGTGAAACACAATTTTGCCTTTTTGTAACTTTGAAAACTGAAGCTCCCTTGAGCTCTCTAACAAACCAAATTTCTGCATTGAAGTCTTAACCATATTTAAGTGTTACCATGGCTTCAAAGAAGCTATTGTATTTGTAGTGAGTTCTGACTGAGCTGACTGGTTATAGATTGGTTTAAGTAAAGGAAATGTTTGGTTTTGTACAGACTTTTCATCCACTAGAGTGGAAATATTCAATAAATGTTATGTCAAGACTGATTGTCTCTTGTCCACTAACTCAAAAATACTTGGTCTCGACTACACAGCTCTGAGTTGTTTGAAGAATGTACAACTCTGGTGATCCTGCCAGCTGTACTTTGGGTGTGGAAACACAGTCTGGGAATGTTGCATTTGGGAAATAACCATCCAGTGGAAGGCACACAGGTTTCATCCTGCCAAGTTACACTCTTAAAATTGGATTTCAGTCATTTGTTTATAACACAGCCTTCACAGAGTGAAGGGCTTTGTCATGGAGGGGGAAAAAGGTAAGCTGGATGGATGGTGGAAATCCAGCTTCAGCTGATTTTCCTTATGGTAGAGCTGGATTTCTCTATTTCTTGTAGAAAACCATAGAGAGACGTGCATAAAAGCAAAGGCTGTACTGTAGCAGCCTTTCCTGGCTCATGTGTGAACTTGGAGGCAGGGTCCAAAACCTGCTCCCAAGGCAGCAAATAGTTCTGTTCTGGTGTGGCTTTTTCCACAGGTCAGCTTTACCTCTACTGCCGTCTGAACTAGAAAGCACATGGTTGCTGTTTGGAGCATCTTAGAATGGTGAGGGTTCAAACTATGGGGCTAGAGTTTAAGGATGGTGTGTTGAAGCTATGGTTTCTGCTATGTAGGAGCATCCACCATAGCAGTAGAATAAAGGGGGGGTGGTCACATCTCCTGTAGGTTCTCCAGCTCTTTGTAAGTCCACTTCTCACAGAGAGTCTGCCTGTAACTGCAGTGGGGAAAACCTCATCCTTTTTGTGGGGCAAGAGGTGCTGTAGAGAGCAGTTCCTGTGTCTGAGGAAGGGAGCAAGTTTCCTGCTTTCCACAACTGCTCTTCCAGTAGTAAAATAGTTAAAATAAGGATGCTAAACAGGCTATATTGCTTCCCTAACCCCTCACAAGTAATACTCTCTTCTGCAGCACTGTAGCTGGAAGGTGTTGACCTAGATTGCAGGTGTTGGTTAGACATGTATTAGCTGCATTTGTCCCCTGGAGCTGTGGTGCTTCACTGGAGCAGCACTCGAGCGCTTTCGTTGCAGGAACGCAGCCCTCGGCAGGATGTGGCTGATGTCGCTAATAATAGGCAGCCGTTACAAGGTGCTAGCCGGCACCTTCAAGCATAGGTAACTAAAGAACGACAACTCGCGGGCTCCACAAAGGCTGCAGCAGGCCGGGAAGTGCGGCGCTCCCTAGGCCGCAGTGCAGCGGTAGTCCACGGCCACCTGCCCGGTACTTTTCCATCGTAGACGGCTCCCGCAGGCTGCGGCCGGGCGGCGGTGGGGCCCTGCAGATGTGTGGATGGGCGACAGCGCTCCCGACAGGGATAAGCCCGCCACTGGCTGCGGCGTAGATCTTCCCCAGGGCTGCTGCCAGGGCCCCGGGGCTAGCGGCGGGCCGGGCCGGGCGGGGCGCCCATGGGCCCAGGAGGCAGCGCATGCGCGGCTGCGTCCCGGAAGCAGGCGGCGGGCCGAGCTGGCTGCCGGGGCCGAGCGCCGCGCTGGGGCTGCGGGTACCGCCGGCGCGGAGTGGCGCGGCGGGATGAGCCTTGCGGAGTGAGGGGAGTCCCCTCCCGCACTCCTGCCATCTCCGCTCTTCTCTTTTCTCTGCTACGCCCGGCTCCGCTCTGGCTTCAGGCCCCTTCTCCCTGCGCTGCGGCGGGCGGAGGCGGCGGAAGGAAAAGCCCATGGAGGGGAACCGGGACGAGGCCGAGAAGTGCATCGGGATCGCGCGGGAGGCTCTGGAGGCCGGCAACCGTGACCGCGCTCTCCGCTTCCTCGGCAAGGCTCAGAAGCTATACCCGACTGAGACGGCCCGAGGTGAAGCTCGGCCCTGTTTCCGCGGCCGCCCCGCTTCCCCTCTCGCGCTGCCCAGCTCCATCGGGACGAGGGGGAACCGCAGGGACGGCGGGAGGGAGGGGGATGGAGGAGGGCTCCTCACTCTAGGGGGCCGTTAGCCTGCGCGGCAGCCACCTCAGGCTGAGGCGCTGAGACGCTGAGGCGAGGGGACCTCTCACGCGCGTCCTCTGTGCGGGGCCGTTGCTGCCCCCACAGCAGCCCGGGCTGGGGGGTCAGGCGTGGAGAAGGCGGCTAAAGCGATGCTTAACGTGCCTAGGAGGAGCGCTCAGCGCAGGTGGATTTCCGCCGCAAATGCACGGCTCTGGCGTCAGGCGGTGGGGGGGCACTGGGGCTAGCTTCCTCCCGGCCAAAAGGGCTCCTTCTGGGCCTGCCCAAGCCCTCGCATAAATTCCCCTTTCCCTTTGGCCATCAGTATTAACATAGCCATGTAGACTCTGTTCAGACCCGATGAACAGCAGGAGAGCTCAGGCTCCGGGCCGAGACAGGCTAGGCTGGCTTCTGTCACTGTGAATTACCCCTCGCTAACAGCTTGCAGTAAGAACTGCAGCTCCAGACTGGGCATGTCTTCATCCTCTCATTTACTTGTAGTTTCGGTTTTCTTTCTTGTACAGTGGCTACGTAGGAATTGTGCATGCATTCAACTTTCCTAGAGAAAATGGGATAGGTGGCTCCCCCTATGACTTCATTGGCTCTTCAGGCGCTTCTGTGCTGAAACTTGACACATAATTATCTGCCCAGCAAAAGGGTTTTAGGCATCATTTTTTAAAAGGAACAATAGCAGGATTTCAGTGTATACAAAGCTGTTACCTGTCTTGGAGTCTTTCTGTCACATAGTGTCAGAAGTCAGCTCGAAAGTCCTTTGAATGCAGCAGCGACTTGTCGCATTCCTGATTCTCATTGTCTACGCCATGGAAGGAACAGAAAGACTCATTGCTCTGTACTGACTTAAAGGCCTCAGCGTTTACCATTTTTAGAACATGTCTTTGGGGTGAAATTCTGGCTGGAAGTGTTCTTTTTAAAGTGGTCTTTATTCTGTAGCAAAGCCTTTAAGTCAGGTGAGCAGATTCAGTGGATGTTTCTGACCTCCCTTATCTCCCAACTACTTCTTCTATGCAGACAATAAACGAAGGTCTCATCAGTGCTTTTGTTTTCTATAGTATAGATTTTTGGGGTGTCTTTCTTTTTTCTCTCCTGCAAGACAGGATGGATGTTGCTGGTAAATCACCTGGAAGAAGGTAGCCATTCCTTTAGATGGAGACCATAGTACTGTTTATGTTCTTGCCACATTGCATACCTCTCTGGAAGAAAAGTAAGCAGAAGTTTGCTACATTCCCCTAAATTTCTGCTGTTTGAGAAGATGACATGCATGAAAATAGTTTCAGCTTTTTGGAAGCAGGAGGCAGGAATGCTGAGGGTTTCAATCCAGCTTCTTCCCCCCAAAACAGTAAATAGCTTTGTTTGCTTCACGTAGCTTATTACCATTTTATACCTCCAAGATAAGAGTTACAGTAGCTTTCAGGAAAAAGAAGAAAATCTCCAACTGATTTATGTTTTGAGTGTTTGGGTTTGTTTTTTTGGTGTTTTTTTTTTCTCCCTTTAAGTAGGGCTGCTACTACATAATCACTATTGTAAAGTATTCAGTGCAAGAAATAGATGGCTAATTAGGCTATTGTCTGTAGGACACTTGTTTTATTCACTGTGGAAATTAGCAAAGTGTGTCACAAAGGAGGTGTACACCTGGTGAGAAGAAGATGGCCTTGTGGTTAAAGTAGTGGACTGTAATCTGGGGGAACTGTGTACTGAAACTAGATGCTTCACAGTATTTCTTTGATGTTAAGTCACTTCACTCGGTTTCCATTAGTGATGGCTAATTGTTTGTGCTTCATTTTTCAGGTATTCAGCTTGAAACAAGGGCCTGGTTTGTGGAACTAGTGGGCAGTTAAAGCTCCATCTGAAGCTAATGAGAATTGCAGATGCCATAATACCACTGAAAAAAAAAAAAATCAGGCCCTAGGCCTGATTTGAACTAGGTACTTAGAAATTAGGGGACTCTGTAAACTTATACTTCAGTTTTCTAGCTGTGGAGGTTGATAGTTCTTTTCAACTCATCCCATTACTCCCAAAACAACACCAACTCATTGATTCCCCACCCCCAAGTTCTCAAGGCACTTAAATAGCCCTGTGAAAAGTGCAGTAAGCTGCAAGGACACAGAATGTCCTCTTTTCAGGACAAGCACTGGAAGGTGTGCAATAAATTAGAACTGGCATTTTACACTGACTAAAAGCAAACGAAATTACTGTTTTATTATATCAGTGTTGGGTTTTAGATAAATTAAGCAGTGGGGAAAGGAAACAATATTTCATGATTCAGATAACAAAAAATGTGTCATAGGATATACCAGAGAGAAGGAAACAATTAAGGTTTTGGTTCTAACACAGATTCTTAATTTACAGTCATAATGTGTTGGGTTTGTATGGTGATAGGACAGTATGGTGCAGCCCCAGTTGTCACTGCACCTGCTTACGTTCTCTTTGGGGTATGTATTAGAAGGTAGTTCATACCAGTTTCTCACTGAAGTCACAGATTCTTCATAGATTGTACCTTTTAATATCTCTTTGAGAACAATTGCCCACCCTTTCACAACTGATGTTCCATCAGTGATAAAAGCAGAGAGAATGGTAGCACTGAATCTCTTACTGATGGGAGCTTCTTCCTCCTGATGTTATGGCAGATTATAAAAGGACAGAGAGCAGGTTTTAACTGTTGTCTCTAAAACAATACTATATGTGGTTTGGTCTTGGTGACATTTGCATTTAGAGTGCATTCAGCACTAGTTCAGTCATTAGTGTAGTTTAGTTTGCTAAACAAATCTTCTGTCTGAAATACGATGACTGCAGCAGTGCTATTTTAAGGCTGTAATAGTGTAATGTAAGGTAGATGCTTATTTAATGATACTTAGCTAATGACTTCATAGTAGCAGTGGTCATGTTGATGTCACTTTGCTAGAAAATTGTTTTGCAATTCAAAACACTGCTTGGTTAAAACTTAAACAGGGGAAGTTTAGATTGGATGTAAGGAAGAAGTTCTTTACTGTAAGGGTGGTGAGGCACTGGAATGGGTTGCCCAGGGAAGTTGTGAATGCTCCATCCCTGGTGGTGTTCAAGGCCAGGTTGGACAGAGCCTTAGGTGGCATGGTTTAGTGTGAGGTGTCCCTGCCCATGGAAGGGGGTTGGAGCTAGATGATCTTAAGGTCCTTTCCAACCCTAACTATTCTATGATTCTGTGATTATGGGTTTTGCTAATGGTCCATCTTGCAACTGAGTGAAAACTTAATTGCTTGACTGGAAAAAGAAATGTAAGAATTGATTTAAAGATAATAAAGGAGAAGGTCTTTTTAAACTTAGGTGCCATTCTGTTTGGAGTTGAAGGCAGAAAATTATATTAAGGACAACTTTATTTTTCAGTGGAATTTTTTTGCACTATTTCTGATGCTGTTTTTAAAGCCCAAACTCTTTAGGAGTATGTGAGCTTAGTTTTTCAGGCTGTTGCATTAGTACGAATTCTGAATTAAACGGTTCTTCCATTAGTCAAAGTAGGGGTCATGTTCAATGCATAATGGAATTAAATGCAGGATCATTCATTCAGCAGCAGGTAACAGTACACAGAAGAGAGCCTTCAGGCAGATAAGATTCATTGTCTTACTTGCTAACAAAATAAGTCTTTGGTTCCTTGTATGTCCTGGTTTTAAATACCTAAATACACAGTGAAAGTTTTCTTTAACGCACTGTTAGGAGGACTGCAGTTCTAACAGCAATTTTACCACCAGCAGTTCATAGAAAAGTCAAAAAATTGTTTCTGAATATCTGAACTGTATCTTTTATTTGAAGAAAACAATGGCCCCAGACCCTTTGTACTGTTTTCTTTTTCAGTGTAGAACAATAGTATGTTTGTATATGCTGTGTCCTGCTATTTTAAGAAGTTAACACTTAAGGTTTTGAATTTTTTTTGTTATTTTTTGCAAGCATCCTGCATTGTCTTCTCAGCAGTGCAGCTCCATTACAAGAATAAGAGGTCCGAGGCGATTAGGAAGTAGTGATGTTGAAAGTATAGTGCAGCTAAACCAATTAATGACAAGACCAGCTGAGCATGCTGTGAAGAGACACTGAGTATTAAAAATGCAAACCATTGTCTATACCTGTGTTTCTACCATTATCTCTTACTGATCTGGCATGAGCAGTACTGTAGGGATGGGGAATTTCTAAAGCAAAGCCAATATAAAGGCAGGATTTGAAATAACACTTGACAGTTTTGCTAGAGGGTAAGTCAGGGTCACATGTTCAATATGATCCCACGTGACACTGTTATTAAATACCAAACATCACATGATAAACAAAAAAAAAGCACATTCAGACAGACAATGCTTCATTCTCAGGGCACTGCCTGTGCACATCTCTCTTCTTGATTACTTCTTAGTCTGCAGACACAGTCACCTTGTTGGAGGTCTTCCTTCATTTACTGCAGAACCTTAAATGCTATAACAGATGATACTAGAATAAACTATTGCAGATATTTTGATAACTGCTTCAGTTACAATCCATAATGCCACTACAGCTTTCCTGTTTTCAAGAACCTCACTTCATTTGCAGTGAAAACATCCCCTCAGTATACAACTCGGCATCTAAATGTTAGTCGTTTCTTTATTTCTTCAGTGAAAAGCATGATCTGATCAACTGATGAGTCTTGCAGAGGCAGGCATGGGCGCAGGGCCGGCACTCAAGTCAACTGACTTCTTCTTTAGTCTGGGTGGAGCTATTCAGCTGCAGTACTTCAGGCTGCTGTGGCCAGTGGGTGATAAGTGAATTAATAAGTAAAAGCAAATAATGAAGAGATTTAAAGAGCCCATCTCAGGGAAGTGGTGGTTTTCCTTTTAAGCAAAGCTCTACTTTCTTCTCTTTCCTGTGCTTCTGAGAGATACAGGCTATAATGTGTAGGATCCCAGTTTTCTGCTGCTTCAATTGAGACCTTGCTAGTCAAAAGAGGCATTTTAAGATTAGTTTTAAGAGAAAATCCTTCCGGGTTTGTCTCATTAGCTTCTAAAAGGAAATAATTTTATAACAATAAAACTATAACATGCTTTCACAGTGAGTGGGACGTTTTTCTTTGGTAATTTTTATTAGGGCATTTTTTTCTGATGGTAGTAACTCTCAGTTTATGAAACAAACTTGGACTATGTAGTTTGCCATCTTGCTCTGAAGGGATCTTTTCTCAGGAAAGATAGATATTTAATAGTCTTTGATCTACATTATGCTTTGTGTGCAGTCCCTTAGGTCAGAATGGTACTGTTTCAGATTTATTGGTAAGACAGATGCTTCCAAAATACACACTTATATCCAGAAAGAAAGAGAAGACTTAGTGTATGACGGTTTATTAAACTGCTAAACTTGAGACTTGTTGGGACATGGGAAGAAAGAGGATTTCAAAGAGGATCTAGCAAAAGCATGCTGATTTTCAAGATTCAGGTCTTGAAGCTGGGTGTAGCTGGCTGGTGCTGACTTACCTGTGACACTCTAACAGTAGTTTGACTTTCAGTTGGTATTGCCTGGAAGGGATATAGAGCATCAGTTTGTGGCCGCTAATGGTTTACATTACAAATAGGTATGTATGTAGCAACTGAAGTGTGCTGGAGATGGGCTTGGTATCTGTGTGGAATAATTTGCAGGTTCCTTAGAGTGTTAGGTTAGTTCTTATTTACTGAGGAATAATATTCCTCAGTTGCTTATTCAGGTATTCTGGTATTTTCACCCCAAAGCATGGGTTCAATGCCTCTAAAACCCATCTAGAAACGAAGGACCTGGACAAATTCTTTACAGTATTAAA
The DNA here is from genome assembly GCA_009867235.2 of Psittacus erithacus. Classification (NCBI taxonomy): domain Eukaryota; kingdom Metazoa; phylum Chordata; class Aves; order Psittaciformes; family Psittacidae; genus Psittacus; species Psittacus erithacus. The sequence goes on from WYDI02026193.1 coordinate 34,497, forward strand.
TTTTCTTGGCATAGGTGGAGGGGAGTCCAGTCACTAATTTTAGAACATTTTTCCATAGTGTTGCCATGAAAAGATGTTGCTAGACTGGTTTCAGAAATGTTTATGGTACAAAGTGATGATCAATAAGAAAGTAAGTTGTAGCAGCTAGTCTTTTATTATTGTAGCCCTCCCATTTAAGATACTTTAAAGCCCTAACTTAATCTCTAATGCCTATAATGATACTATGATATACTGTTTTATAGTTTTGTTGGAAGCTATTACGAAGAATGGAAGTACTGCTGGGGGAGGCGCTTACTGCCAGAAACCAGCCAGTAGCAGTGATCAAAATAAGTCCAATAACGTGAAGGAGAGCAATGCGTCTGCTGCAGGCGAAAGTGGAAAAAGCTACACTGCAGACCAAATGGAAGGAGTATACAGGTATGGCCTTGCTTAAATACATCACTGCTTTTTCATTCTGTGTATTATGTACTTATGCTTTCAGCTCTAGCATCTAAAGAAGGAATAAAAAAATCAAGGTTAGCTGAGAGGGGTTTCTTGTACTGAACTATGCCTAAAAGGAAAAGGAGGGTTGTGCAGTTAAACACAGTATGAGACATTGTTTCTTTGATACTCTTCCTTTTAAACCACCAAGGTTACTTAATCTAAAGATAATACTCAAAATGGTTAGTAAGTTGATCTAATAGTAAATGGAAGAAGTGATGAAAATTGAAGGACAGTGGTTCTGTTCTTAAATATTTTTATGTTCAATATACGTGTTCACTTTTAATGTTTATTTTCTATGCAAGCTGGTCTTAGGTGAGTGTTAAAACTATTTCATTTTGGAAGTGCAACAACCTGAGTACCACTGAAGCCCATAGTCTAAATTGCATTATATAAACTCTGTCTGGACTTCATGTAGCATGGTAGTATTAAGATTGGGTGACATCAGGAAAGGAGGATGTGCAAAAAGAAAGATAAATAGAAGTGTCCTTCTGAGGTGAGTAACTCTTAAGTCATGTTATCATTACACACTTGTTGGCTGTAGGAGTGAGAAAAACATAAGTTGATATGTGCTCTGATTTCTGCTAAGGAAATATGTATACAGCCACTCTAAAATTGCACACATCAAAACCCATTTGTATTTTCATGTAAGCCTAGTCTAGATGTTTTCAAGAGAGCTCAAAGAAGGGAGATGAAAAGGTCCTTATCTCCTAATTTGCATAGATTGAATGAACTGTTGTGCAAAATGGAAATTTGTGTGTGGTTTTTTGTATGCATGTGAAATGTATGTTGCAGTTGATACCATCTTGGGATCTTTTCCTGAAGTTCAATGTGTTCAGCTGTGGTAACAGTGGGGAAAAACAGTAGCTTTTCTTTGTTGATACAGCAGCTCTGCATTCAGGCAAGTAGAAAGCAGTACCTCTGGCATGGCTATACACTTCTTGTTATTGCTTACTAGAGCTTTTCATTTACCATCATCTCGGCTTGATTAATGTTATTGCCCTTCATGACACATGTGAAGTAAAACCTGAATATGCATGTAGTTTTTGGCCACCTTCAAAGCTTACCTGTTAAAACGAATGCAAAGCGTGTGTGTGTGTGCGCACATGCGAGACAAAATACCCAGAAAAAAGTCCTCTGGGATGAGGTTTAGATCAAATTGTGACATGTAACATAGTCTCAGAAAGGTGCTACAAGGAAGGCTGTATTCCTGGAAGGACTCTGTGACCTGCCCATCTGAGCTGCAGTCTGCTTTGATGTCAGACTTTCTCCAAGTTCTTTTTTTTTTCTGTTGTTTCTTTGTTGTAACATAAAGTATGTTGCCTGCCTTGGCTTGAGTAAAATGATGTTGTCGAGCCAACTTTTCTCTCTGGCATACTTTCATGGTGCTGGGTATTGCTTCCTTGAAGGAATTCACTAGATACCAGATAAAATTAATCCAGTTTGTTGAGATCAGAGCCAGAGTTAAGGGCATTTGCAGAAGTTGCACATTAAGGATAATCTTGATGCAACATTGGTTCTTAATACCTATTTCAGCAAGCTGCTTTGTGAATATTAAATTTGGGGATTTAAAATCTACCCAGATATTTCAGTTGAGCAATTGTGATAGCTTACATAACAACTCATGTTTATGTGTATTTTACATCCAACTTAAAATCAGCTGTTAAACCAAAATCTTGACCTTAGCTTCAATGATGCTACTATCCTTGAATGAGGCTATATACCTAATAGCTGTTTATAAGCCTTTGGAGAAAGACTGAATTTTGGGTTAGATGTACAGTGATCAACAGAGTAAGTCTCCAGTTCTTGTTGGAAGTTTAGAAAAGTTTGTCATGTTGTCAGTGAGTGACATCAATACACCACTTAGAAAATTTATGGTTAAGAATTAACAAATGTGTGCACCTTGCAAGGAGAACAGGATTAAATTCAAACAGTGGGCTAAAACTTAATGGAAAAATATAGCACATGTAGTGATGATAGCTGAGGGAAAGCTTGTGTTTAAACCACAGTGAGAATGAGCTTTCTGGTTGGAAACATGACAGGCTGTATATGTTATTGCTTTAGTCAGGCCCCAGACTTTTGCAATTAAATGAAACATGCCTCTCTGGGGAGGGTGTTCTTCAGAGAGCAGAGCTTGTCACTACCATATGCTTCTACCATATCATAGTGGAATGGTTTTCAGATGTTTTGTTGCGGCTTAACCCCTGCCAGCAACTAAGTAGCATGCAGCCACTTGCTCATCCCCCTGCCCCCCAGGTGGGATAGGGAGGAGAATCAAGGGGGGAAAAAAGGTAAACCCCATGGGTTGAGATAAGAGCAGTTTAATAATTGTAATAAAATGTCGTAATAATACTATTATAATAATTGTAATGAGAAGGAAGACAACAAAAAGAGAAGAATGAAAACTCAAGAACAACTGATGCACAATACAGTCACTCACCATGAGCTGACTGATGCCAGGCTTCTACCTCCTGGCCAAATCCCCCGTTTTATGTACATGATTAATTAACCCTTTTGATTAATTCAGGTCAGGTTGTGTTCCCTCCCAGCTTCTTGTATGCCTCCTCACTGGTAGAGCATGAGAGACTGAAATGTCCTTGATCAGGGTAAGTGCTACTTGGCAACAACTAAAACCTTGGTGTGTTACCGGTATTGTTCTCAGGCTAAATCCGAAAAACACAGCACTACATCAGCTACTAGGAAGAAAAATAATTCCACCTCAGTTGAAACCAGGGCACCTTTGAATTAGGTAAAGAAATGCTGTGTGAAGAGAGGTGGTTTTAAATAGTATTTTGTGCTTGATTTTTTTTTTCCTTGTAAGGAAAGAAATTTCTAGATAGCAAAGTAGGATCTTCAATTTTTAATAAATTCTATATTTTGCCATGTGTTTGACTCTGTCAAACATTTGTTTTGTATGCTTATGATTCGAAAGGTGGTCATTATCCTCAAGTGTCCTTCCCTCTAGGAGTTCTGGTTCTGTGTTAATAATGGAATATAGACTGAGAGAAAGCATTCCTGATTTACCTACACATGCCATTTCCAATGCTTTTTCTGCATAAGCTTTAGTGAGCAGTTGGACAAGGGGACAGACTCTCAGCTCCCTCTCACTTGGACCCCTGATTATTGTTCCTGGAATTGTCCAGCTATCCTGAATTTGCTTGTGACAATAGGTTTAAGCATAGTGAAGACATGCTTAGAACAGTAACTAATGTAACTGCATTAATTTTCATCAGGGTTACTGTAGTAATGTGAGTAGGTATGAGAACAGCCAAGCACCTCTGTGCTGGTTTTATTTTTTGCACATACACAGGGGACGCTGATCACTAGCAAGCTACTGTAACAGCTTCTGTGGAGCATTACATGAGCTTGCAAACAAGTCACTTGACTGGGAGAAGCATAAGATGCAATATCTTTCCACTGATTGCATAAGTGCTGAACAATGCTCTGTTCTTTGTGGAAACAGTGCTCACTATTTCAGTGTGACAATTTGAAGCATGAGATACCCCAAACCACTTTGTTACTTCTGAATTGAAATGCTTTGAACATACCATCTGTAGTACATGCATCTTTTTCTTAAAGATGTTTATCTTGTCACTGAGGGCTGGATCGAGTTGCCTTAAGACTTCCGGTGGCCTGCATATCAGAGATACTGACAGGAGAGTAGCAGAAATATGTTAGGACCCACAGCAGACTTATGTCTTTTTAGAGTTAGTGCCCTAGGAGTCATTAGGCAATGGAAAGCTGTCTGAGCGATATAAACTTGAGTGCATCATGTTTACAACAAAAGGAGAATTTGCTTTGTATTCTGAGGTCTTCGCTTTAAAGCAATTCCTTCACTATTTGATGTAGGTTATTGGCATCTTTAGCTGAGATAAAGAAATTAAACATTTGTGTAAGAAAGAAAACTAACTTTTTCTTCTAGTTCACTTAAAACAAATGAAGTACTGATCAGAATTACAGTTGTCAGAGTTCTTCATTACTCTCAGACAAATTCTGTTCATAGCTGCCTACTCATACCACGTGTGCACACCCTTTTTGTGGACTAGCATGACAGTAAAAAAATGATCATTTGTCTGCTATTTATTAATCTTTCCCATTTCTTTTTATGCTGTGAAGTGTTGTCCTGGGTTCAGCAGTAGCAGTCATTCTCTTTAGTAGCTGGTGCAGTGCTGTGGTTTTGACTTTTGGCCTGGGAACAGCGCTGATAACACCGATGTTTTTAGCTGCTGC
>WYDI02026194.1:0-27036 GCA_009867235.2 Psittacus erithacus
GCGGTGCTCCAGGCCAGGTTGGACAGAGCCTTGGGTGCCATGGTTTAGTGTGAGGTGTCCCTGCCCATGGCAGGGGGGTTGGCTTAAGGTCTTTTCCAACCCTAACTATTCTATGATTCTATAACATGAAGTTCTTTTGCACAGGAGCACCACAGTTAAATAGCTTAGGTACAGGCTTTTGAGGTTGTCCTGTTGTCTGCATAAGGATGTCAAGTCAGAGCTTCAGTTTGTGTGCACATGTCCAAGGAAATCCCATTACCGCAAAAGCATCTAAAAATCTTCACCATAAACCAGAAGAGCATTGGGCAAGTTTTCATTACATGGAAAACCATTAAAAAAGTATAAAATAAATCAATTTGATTTGGAAGAACTTGCATGTACTAAAGTTTTGTTTTCCACAGAGAAAAGGGACTTCATTTTGCATTCCAAATCAGAAAGGTTTTCTGTACAAGTTGTCACTCCTGCACAGAGAGAACTGCTTTTATTTACAGGAACAGAGTGATGATTTCAAGGAGCCATAGAATGTCAGAAAAAGGAAGAGACAGATCAGTGTCACCTGGAAAACAGTGAGCTCTACAGAATATTCTGTGGCATGTGCAGTGCAGGTGCATTTTCAACTCCGGACATTCAGTAAGGCAACGCACGTCAGCAGCAATGACCATTTTGTTGCTGCTCTCACATAGTCGTGCCTACTGGCTGCAGACTTAAAAACCATACAATTACGGCAACACCAGAGGTGAAGTGTTGTTATTAAAAGGGAAAGAGGCTGCTGGGGTATTGAGTACTTAACTGTTCTTAAGCAGGCAGATAGCTTATAGGTCCTAAAGCTGTAGGCACCATTCATTATGAAGAGTTTTCCTTTCTTCTTGCAGAGCAGGAGGCAAATTCAATGCCATGCAATCATGAAGCCTAATCTCTGCTTTGACCAGATTGCATTGGAAACCACTGGCAGGAGAGTATTTGCCTCCAAGGTTATGATTATTAGGCTAGTTAATAGCATCCCATTTCTGTTCCATGTTGCAGATGTCTATGGCAAATGTTTAGCTCTGGCTGGGAAGCTCTTGCTTGCAGCTTGAGAACTTTAAGATCCAGCCTCTGCTGGTCTCAGCAGCATGAGGTGCTACACATCCCACACTCTTTCCACATCTCCATCCAGAGATTTTCAGCCCAACAGCTCCTGGTGTAGAGCTCCAGCAGCCCACAGACCAAACCACCACACCAAGTTGTCTTTGATTCAAGCCTGTTGACTCTGGGTTTGCGCAAACACGTGCGCATGTACGAGCAGAGAGATGCTGGGAGGTTTGCATCTCCCTTTGCACTCGCTCGACCACCAGAAAGGACTGGCTCGAGTCTGCGTCACCAGAGGAAATAAGCAGTGGCTTGGACCACAACAGACGTTCGCAGTCTGGCATCCTGTTGGAGATCTTGTGACTCTTGCCGACCCCACAAGACAAGAACCCCCTCCTTGTATTCATCTGCTCCATGCTGCAAACTGAGGCCGCATTCAAAGGCTTGACATCAGCAACACAAGTGCAAAATAAAAGCAAGAGCTGGCTGTGCTCCAGGGATTCAGCGTGCTGAGGTCTCAGCTGTGCCAGTTGGAGTTAGTTATGGAGGAAGAGCCACAGAAACGACCATGAGTGGTGAAGGGATTGGGAACGTCATGTATGGCGTAAACGGGGACTGCAGATTCTCGGAAGGACCTGCTTGATCTTTGCAGTGTGGGAGGAGACATGGTGCAGTTTTCTTCAGCAGAGTCTTCCTCTGCTTCAGCCTGGGAAGCAACGCGCAGAGACTGCTAATGCAGACAGTGCGAGGGAAAAAAGGGAAGTGTTTCTAAAAGATCAGATGGAATCGACATCTTCTGGCAAAATGAGCAGGTTTCTTTCCACCTATTTTCTCTCTGACCTGAATCAGCTATTCCTGCCTTAGCCTAGTTCCATAGGCAAGGCTGGCACATGGAGCCACAGGTCTGAGGCTCTCCTCAACCTCCACACCCACTACAGCTGTGATAACTAACGTGAACCCACAGTAGGGAAAAGGAGACCCAGTGAACCATAGGCTCAGTCCCAAAGCTGGTTTTGGATCTCAGACCCAAGTTAATCACATCTCTGAGGGTTGCCTGCACCCAGGTACACGGGCAGCTTTTTGGGCGGCAGATTCCACTACTATGGGACAACTTCCTGCCTGACATCAAGAGCTGCTGCAAGTTCAGTCCCTATTAAATGGGCAATTGATATAAGCAGGACAATATATTCTTTGTGTCCTCCCCTAAGACACATTCACATGCCTTTGCTTCCAGCACAGATAAGCAGTTGTTGAACTTCCTCATGTCCTACCCGCTCCAGCATTAACGCACTCCAGGTAACTGAGCAGCCCAGAGGGGCAGGCAAGACACGGCTCTCAGACAGCTTTTCCAGCCTTCCTTTGTTCTCACAAACACATACCCTACAGATCCTGGCAGCGCTTGTGTGCACAGAGCATCACTGGTAATCACAAGACGACACTAAACGGGAACATGCTGACCTTCTGGATGCTTTAAACTGTGGTCAGCACCAGAGAGAAAACATATAAGTCAAAAATATGATCTTCTTGGGAGACCTAAGATGAAAAAGAGTAAAATGCACCATTTAAATCCAACAGTTGTTAATAAACCCACACATCTCTCCTTACCTCCCTACCACTGATTTATGAATCAGATGCCTCGTCCTTGGGATAGGCGCACACATGTTTCACATTGACACAGGTTTTCTTTCCCACACATCTCTGCTGTGTAAGGTGACCATTTGAACTCATTAATTCACCATACAAAGTGAGAATGTTCCTTTAGCTGGTGTCCTACAGAGCTCAGGTTAAGGGCAGGAGAGTGAAAAAGACTCCTGGTTTGGGGGAGGGACAGGAGGAGGGAAGAAAGCAAATGAAAAGGTTATACTTTAACCCAGTATGACTTGCCTTCTCTTCACCCACAGCATATGGTGTACACATGATTTGACTGCAGCGAAATAGTTCAGTGCTTCATGCAAACCAAGCTGAGCATGCCTGTAACTCTAGTGGGTTCTCAGGTCAACCTGAGCTTGGACATGCAACCACTGCAGCTTTTCCTTACCAAAAATACCTGGAGGGCTTCCAGCTCTCACAACAAACCCTCAAATAGTTGAATAGAGGTGGCTCAGATCAACCAGGTGAGAGATGCTGATATAAATCAGATTTTCTTTGGCTTCATGCTCTACCTGACCTCATCTGAGGGCATCTCCTCTCCCATCACCAGCCCAACCTCAGGAGGTCCCATATGAGGGACAGTGGCAGTTGTGAGAAGCAAACAAGGCTGCTTTGCTCTTCTCTTTAACAGCACACATTTTGCTATGAAAGTGAGAACTTGTCACTGAAGTGAGGTGCAACACAGACTTGCAGGTAAAGTGAAGGGTCGTGGTATCTGAGGCCCTATTGCTCCCTGTTTCCATACCTATGTGTTTAAGCCCCATCTGTGCTCCATCACCATGGCGCCTGGGCCCACATAAAGTACTTTTATTCATACAAGAGGCTAAAGGACACCCACATCTCATGCCTAATGCTCTCCATTCCTTCTCCCCAGAGAAATCAGTGAAAATCTGGCAAATTTGCACTGACTTCAGTCTTACTCTTGGCTATAACTGATATTAGAGGTTGGGAATGAGTCAGTTTGTGGCAAGCAAAGAAATAGAGGGGAGGAAGCAGCAAAAAATAATTGGTAGGTGGATGTCTTTAAGGAAATAAATACATGGTTAAAAGTAATTTCATGGTCAAGAAATAGGTTTTTTCCAGGAACTTGAGAGTAGATAATTTGACCATGATAAAGCAAAGAGGAAAAAACACAGAAAAAATGAAGTCCATACATATATATATGCATTTCTTTGTTAAAACCCATAATGCAAGAAGATTTCCCCGTCTCCCAGTGAACTTTGGGATTCTTTGCAATACTTTTCTAAACAACATCTGTCTCCCCAGATTGTGATGGAGATGAATTATGTTCTTTAAGATGCTCTTGACCCCCACCGGCAGCCCTCTGCAACTGCCTGAGAAGCAAGACCATAATTAGTAGCCATATGCCATGGATGGAAAAAATCCATGCCAACTATTGCTAGAATGCAGTAACATTATTTCCAAGGGATTTTGAGATGCACCCAGAGCAAGGGAGACCTGACTCCCCTCTTGTGCTTCGCTTCTGGCAGGGAGAAGTGGGGAAAAGGGGTTACAATGAAAGTGCCAAGTAACAAAAGAAAATGCTAAATCTGCCATGCAGTTGGACACAGCAGGTCTCTTACTATGGGACCTGATGTGAGGAAGCCATTTGGGTCCCTTCCTCACCTCTTCACAATGCCAAAAGCCTTGGTTGATGTAAATCATCACTGCCCCTATGACATCAGTGGCGTGGTGCCAGTTTGCAGCAGCTGAGGATGTGACACAACAGATTTAACTCCTTGTGAATGTCAACAAAGTAATGCAAAACTTCAATAAAATGAAACAGAAAATTAACTGATTTTTAACTATATCCTTATTTTGGGAATTTATTTCAAAACTATATGTAAAGAATCTAACATCCTTTTGGGATAATGCCATTGATAGCACTGGTATTTACATGACCCCATAAAATGGGCTTTTTAATCTTTTCTTGTCCTGACCTTGTGCTTAAGGTATTACAAGGGTGGGTGATAAACAAGCAAATAAATTCTTATGGCCAACAAGCAGGGATCATCACAGCCACACTGCTGCTGAGCCTGAGTATTATCACAGGCCATCAGAACATTAAAGGGAACAAAGTCAGCTGCAGCAGAACCACCGCTGTGAATGCAGCGTGTGTCCTTGCATCCATATGGCTGCAGCATGCCGAGAGGGGAAATGCCTGTAGCCACTGACACCAGCCCACAAGGGGCCAATTCTCATAGCACAGCGCTGAATTAGCAGGAAAGAAATGTGTCCTGCACAGCTCAGTACTGTTACCTTCACAGATGGAAAATCCTCCCCTGGAGAGATGGGCTAATGCTGTAGGAATCGTGTGGGAGACCTCCTTTAGGACAACATGGGATAGAGGAGCTGCTGTCTGTGTTCATCCCACATCCCAGGAACAATTGTTCTTCCAAAGCTCTTGCTGTGATGCTCCTGGAGATGCTCTTTCTTCGCTGAGGCAGACACCCTTATAAGCAAGAAGTTGAGCCTAGCAAACCCAGCTGAACCCTGCCATTAATTCATGTTTGGGAATTGAGAGGCAGTGACCTTATGCCATTCCTTTAACTGCCTGCAAGTGAACACACTCTGCCAAACACCCACAGTTTTGAACCCTTCCACTGGAAGCAAAGCTAATGGTAAAGACAGCAAACGTTCTGGGACAGTGACAGGCCAAGGCACTGGCACCAGCCAAACAGCACAAACGGTCCTTCTCCTACTGTCCCACCAGTCTGGTTTGCTTCCTGCAGCCTCACAGCACCAGAGAAATGCCCGTTGTGCCAATGCAGTTAACTGGAGGTCCATGACCGCAAAATGCAAGACAAAAGTCCAAGAGAAATAAAGCCTGGGAATCCTTCCCTCGCACTGTCAATGTAAAAGGCATTTCTGTTGTAAGGACCCTTCATCTGTACTTCTGCAGCATCCTCACATGGCTGTAAAGCAATCTTGAGACAACAATAAGAAACAATACACAAAATTCATCATCAACCATGTTTTCTTGTGTTAGGAACATCAGTGGCCTTTCCCTAACCTAGGAAAGTGTGGTAAGCCCTGACTTTCTGCCTAGGCACTTAACCTGAAGCAAACATGTGCGTCTGTGTTTATGTATATATAAATATATATGTACACAGACTACTTACGCAGGAGGAAACCTCTAATACTTTGTCTTATCAAACATCCCTGCTGCCTTTTATTGCACCACTGCAAGTTTCCTGATGCTTTATGTCCTCAGATGCTAAAGGGAGCTATTAAAGAGCCGATGTGTGAGCCAGCATCCATTTGTGGATGAAGAATGAGAACGGCCGGCACTGCCACAGTGGGGTGAAGGGGGGCAGTGGGTCCTGAATGACCTCCAGACAACCAGGAGGTAGTTCAAAATACTGCTGCAGGGATGCTAATCCCATCTCAGCCTTCAGTGAAAGCTCTCTGTGCCATTCTGCAGTGCTGCAAATGTTCTTCCTCCTTGGAGCAGCAATTTCTTCTCCTCTCTGTTTTCCTGTACTGCATTTAATGTCAGCGCAAAGGCTCCTTCTCCAGGATCTCCCAGTCACAGCCACAACACTCGCCAGATGTCTGGGGAAGCCACTGAGTTAATACAGTGAGGACACAGAATAAATCCTGCGTGTTTAAAATGATATTTAATTTCCTCAAAACTCCTTTCCCCTCACACCCCTATGACACAGCTGTCAGCTATGAGGTATCTCAGCTGGACAAAACCCATAAAGCTTGGACTAAACTGCTGGGCATGCTGAGTTTTCTATGCAGAACCACACACTGAGGGGCAGCAAGATGGGGTTTTGTTTTGCTGTTCCTCCACTCCAGTCTGAATCCTCGGCCAGCAGATGCTCGTTCAACTCATGGCAAGATCTTGGCAGGCAGTCTGACGTTTTCAGGAGATAACTGCATTTAATAGCGCAGATCTGCTTAATCACTTCAGTCAGGACAGAATAACCCAGTGCTGTCTTCTGACCTGATTTATGGAATGAGCCTATCCTCTCAAATAGGGTAAAGTAACTGGCTGAGTCCATGACATGATGTTCCGGCAGCACTCAAGCACATGGTTTTGGGGAGGTGCAGAAGGATTGCTAATAAAGCTGCAGAGACAGAGAGTCAAATCTTCCTCAAGTACTCCAGCCTTCATCCCAAGAAACAACACTTGGAACGTGTTTTTTCCCACAAGGCAGAATTTGGTCTTGGAAACTTGCAACCCCTCTGAGGGAGAACCTGGAAGCAAAAATAAACGAGTAAAAGGGGAGATGCAGTCATTATCTCCAGTCCCTCCTGCCTTTTAATTCTCCTCAGCCACTGCCCCCTGTCTCCAGAGAGGCCACCACCCCACTGGGCTCAGCACACCATCACCCCACTGACAGGTAAGAAACAGAGTGGGCTCCTTACTGCAGCCCCTCCGTGGTCACCTTTAGGCCTGCTCCTTCCAAGAAGTCACCTCATCAGTTCCTCCATAGGCTCTGAGATCCTCCTGCCACGGGATGCATAGGTCCAATTCCCAACGATCACAGTGGGGTGTGAACCAACCAGTGATGGGCTGCAAGGAACGGGAAAGGGGTCTGTGAAGTGCTTCAAGAGAAAACAAACCAGCCGAAAAAGGGCTTTTCAGTTATCAGCAGGTATTTGACAGGGTTTATGGAGAACGCTGTCAGAAGAGGCTCATGATTCATTTTTTGTCATCACTGCTCCTCATTTAAGAAGGTTGCTGTTCCATCTTTGCACTACAGCACAGCTCTGGTGAGCTCACCAGTGCAAATCAAGCCTGTCTCCACATTTTTCCCAGAAAAGCTCTATGTTCCAATCACCTGGCATCCCACACACTTCAGGCTATCCAGTGACTGCTACTTCCAAAGGGGAAAGGAGAGAAAACAGTAAATGCCAAGATGTATTTGCACCACAGTTTTGTGACCTCTTTGGTCCTGCAGGCACCTTACAACTCAAGTGTCTGTGCCATGAGTGACCCTGTGCTGGTTCAAGCGTGGCCCTTCAGAAAAAGGCAGCAATAAAACCCAGGGTTGATCTGACACAACGTGACTTATCTCAGAAATAAACATGCCCACTTAGGTTCTCCATGTAGTCACTGCGAGAGAGATACCGGCACGAGGATGTTAATCTTGTCTATCTAAAGATGTTAGCGCAGGATTAATCAAGCTGGACACACACTTACTTCTGTCACTCTGTACCAAGAGGGCTTAGATGAGACTTGTGCTTTGGCATCGTTCAAGGTATATATGTGTTGGGTATACTAGCCCAACACAAACAGACTTGTCAGAAATTAAGGCGTTTGCAGGAGATCCTTACCTTCTAGACCCTTTTATCTTCATCTCCTTAACAATTAACTCCTCCCACCATATACTGCAGGGTGCCAGTACATGGATCCTCATCTGTAATGGCAGGCTCCTCATGGCACGAGGAATACTGGGTTACTGGGTGTGCTGCCTCCTCCCATCAAACCTCGCTGCTTCCCACCAACCCCAGGGGAAAGAGTCCCATTAATTTCAACAGATACGGCATCAGCTCTTTTGTCTGCAACAGCCAAGCAGTGAGACACAAGGAATGCATCCCATCCTTCCAGCACACCATTTTGCAGAGCATTCCCTCACACGTGGCTTTAAAAAAACCACAACCCACCCCCAAATTATTATTAATACTGGATTTTTCTGGAAGAACCAATGTACCATTTCTAAGAACACACAGGAATTCAAAGACCACAATCACCAGGAAATATCTAAATGAAGTTCTGAAAAATGAGGGCCATGTCAAGTATTAGTGAAACAACAGACAGGGGAAATGGCTGTCATCCCAGTCAAAAAAACCACCCTAAAAACGGGAATGACCTTTTTGTGTTCTTGTAGCTGAATCTTCAGGTTTTGCATCATTGAAAACCATGTGGCAAGGTCCCTGCACAAGGTGCCAGGCATTTCCAGGCAAGCCATGGAGACCGCAGTATCATTAATTTAATCTTCCACTACTCGACTCTTCTCCTGACTGAAAAATCAATGCTAATAAGGAGCTTTGGGAAAAGGCTGTGTTGATGCCTCATCTTGTATGGACTAATTTTAACCTGCTATCAAATGACTAAGTGGCTTTAAAGAACCTATATACCCAACAAAGAGATTTCTAAATGCGTCTTTCCCCAACGGTGCTCTCTGCTGATGAAGACATCTAAATGCATGAGGATGGGTTTATGTGCTACCTCAGCCTCTCTGTCAGGAGTGCTGGGGATGGAGGCCAAAGCCTCCTACTGCAGCTGCATCAGCCCCTGCGCTTGCATGCAGGAAAGCACCAGGCAATGAATCCGACACAGAGCAATTTCAAGTAGTCAGAGACACTAATAGGATCTGAATCAGCTGTAGCTGAAGGAAAAGAGCGTGGTGCTATTTGCTCATTCAGATGAATTGCCTGCTACAGCAGTAACTGAAGCCTGAAGAACGAGTGCAAATCTAAGCAATGCTTAGATTTGGGATAAAAACAACATCCGGAACAGCCTCAGCCTCGCTTGTGAGCATCCCCTCCAGCAGTGACCTGAGGTACCTTTACCTTCGAGGTGTTTGAGGAGGCAGCCCAGGTCACAAGGCATCTGGGATATCATTCTTGACCTCCGGGAGCTGTGAGACTTGATTGTGCTGTTGAGTTTTTCCCACTTCTTGGCAAAATCCCCATCAAAATTTGCTACATGGCCCCATTGCCCTACTTTAGATCATGAAACAATGACTGTCACACCCAGGGACCAGTAAGTCAGGTCCAGAAGACAACAGCTAGGTGACCTAGGATATTGTCCTTTCTGAAAGACTTCATTTTATGAGTAGTTAGTTCTTCCAGTTCATTTGTCCCTGCCATTGAATGTTGCATCCCAATGCGTAACCACTAATCATGTTAATCTGACCAGAGCAGCAACTCTCCTCTTCTTTCTTTCTACAACTCCTAGCACTGTGAAGGCTCAGTTTTTAAATCAAAGGTCCTGAGGTACCCTGATCTGCACTTAAATACAAATAAACACACCAATACTGTTAGCAGATGCTTAGAAAGGTGTTTTGGTTTCTGAACTACCAATATTGGAAAAGGCCTTTGAATTCGCCTAGCAAATGCAAAGCCTCCTCCATAGTGAATATATTATTTACTGGATATTCACTGAACTTTCAAAGTCAGATTAAATTTGTTTTCCCTTCTATTCAACAGCTTTGACCATGGAGAGAGATATGGGAAAGGATGGATCCAAGATTAAACATTCATTCAGACTAAGAAGAAGCTGTCTCCCTCTTGCAAGAGAACCCCTCAACTGCCAATTTCACAGTTCCCTCCTGAATGCAATAATACATTTATAATAAGAATTGCTATTAATACAAATAAAGGGGGGGAAGAAAAACCAGGCTCTGAATACAGCAGAGTATTTATCCCAGCTTAACATCACTGTCTTATCTCTGTGATAGGAGTGAGAAGGAAACCAAACTCCACTACATCAAACTAGCTTTTAACACTGAGATCCATCCTGATAATATCACTGCAGACAGTTTATCAGCAGGATCTCATCCATCACAGACACCAAACAGGGAGCGTGTGACAAGGTTTTCATCCCGCCAGAGCCCTGCTTCATTTCCCCAGTGCCTTGCTTTCATCCAAGTAACAGCATGCTTGGCAGAGACCAGTCCGGATCCCATGGGGCTAATCCCAGAGGTGTCTCAGGAAAGCTGTTTGCTATAAGTTACCAGCTACAGTTTTTCTTGCACATGAACCACCATCACTTCATATCTTGCTGCTGTAATGAGGATGCTCTCGAAGAGCATACTCAAAAGGTATCTGTTATGTAGTGCCACAGCCCATGGCTTACAGGAAAAACAGACAAGGTCATGGGCTTTTTTGGGACCATGTATCAGCACCAGCATGATGTTTGGCCATGTATTAGAAGAAAAACAGTTCTTGGATGCGTGCATGCAGATAAATCCCACATCCTCAGACACACTGGAGGTGTCCTGCCCACTGTGTATCATCACAATACTGATCTCTATGTCTCACTGCTTCACATCTACACCAAGCCACCCTTCAGGGCCTTGTCTGCCTCCATGCTGGCAATGACTTACCTGCCTTAAATGACACAAGTTCCCCTGCATGCTGCGCTAGGCTCTCCAAAATCCCATGTCCCCAAATATCCCTGTGCCTGGGTCATCAGTGGTCCTCTTGTCTGCTTCCTGCAGGGCAACACTTGCAGCTCTGCCCTCAAGACCAGCCTTTAGTGTGTGAAAAGGATGAGGAGGTCCCGAACCCAGCATCTGAGATAACTGAGGCAGCAGCACATCGCAGCTCCATCAGGAGGAGCCAGGTCTGTGCAGCACGCGTCAGGGTTGCCATCAACACAGAGTTATCAGGGTGGAAAATGATCTCAGATTGTAGTGTCAAAGCCTATGGTTGTGCTTTTTTGCTCCTGCTGCAATAAGTGACATGAAACAGAAAACCTGTATATAGGAAAACTGTGTTGTTTCCGGCAATTTCCCCAAACTCTCACCATTCTTTATTTGGTCATTCTCAGATCACTGCTGTCACCATGCAGCAGGAACATGGGATGAAGATGAAAGATAACAAAACCCTGGCGAGACTCCAACCACGATTAGACATTTCAATGAGTAACGAGCACAACCAGAGGCACAGGAGTAAATATTTAAAGCTATTTTTGAAGCAAAGTCTCAGGAAAGATGCAAACTCTCCCGATCTCAGGCATTGGCTAACCTCTAATTACAGAGGAAAGGGGAGGAATGGAAACTTTTCCGAGATAAGGGATAACCTAACTGCTTGTCGCAGGGTTTCGTGGAACACCCTCAGTCTGCCCCGCTCTGGTCATTGTCAAAACCCTGCACTAGAAGGGTTGCAGGTCTGAGTGAGTTTAGCAGCTCCTAAATTCCTAGAAAAGCAATTGTAACTTATACTTTGCTTGCTACAAACGTTTGATTTTCACAAATTACGGAAACATGTTATTATATAAAATCAGATGTTTTGTTACAGGCAAAACATTACCACAGCTACCTTCTTGGTTATCCCCAGGAGCTGCAGTTGTTAGTTTGTCCATTACAAACATCTGGGTTTTATTTATATAATATATACATTATATATGTGTATCTGCACATAAATGACGTATTGCAAACTGTTTGTTACAGTGCTTTTCTAGTGTATGAGAAAGCTAGAACGGGAAACCAGCTTCCCACCACAGGAGACTCAAGCTCAAACACTTTTACAGACAAACTGTATACAGAAAACAAGTAAAGACCCTAGTACTTACTGATACACAATATGATTTACTCAGTTCACTGAAACTCCAATTATTATGTGCAGGCTGCTTGACATCTCTTTCCTTCACGTAGTGCTGGATCCATTCCTTGTTTCTTTCTTTAGGAAGTTTATTTTTACCACCTATTTTGTAATGGCCAAAGCAACCGCTCTTCAGCCTTGACTGAGTCCTTCAACACAAACATCTCTCATGACACACACGGCTACATGTACCTTCCCTTCTGCTTCAGTCAGCTGAGGCAGAAACATGTGCAGTGTTTTGTTGTGGAAGCAGCTGGGTTTGTCTTATACAAAGAAGGGCCAAGAGATGCTTCTTACAGCAGGGAAGGTTGATGGCGGTCCTCAGCTTCACAAGAACGTTTCACCTCTTGCCCAGATGAGTTTTCTTTTGCTGTAGCAGGTCACCAAATGAATTTAATGGTGAACCCCAAACCTCTGCCCATCGATACCCTGGAGAAGGTGTAAGTTGAGGAATGCTGCTGGGAAGCAGTGCCCTGGGCAGGAGCCAGAATAGATGTGCTGGGGCAGCCAGCACTGGGCCCTGGCAACATCTTGGACTAGTGAGAGCCACCTTCATGTTGCAGGCAATGCCAGATTTACCTTTTATCCATAATATCTCCAAGGGTGAGTCTGTTCTTGCTGCAGAGAGGAGATAAACAAATACCCAACCACTTAGATCAGGTGGTGCTGATACAGGGAGCAGGCAAGGCTCAGCAGAGCTGCTTGCTCAGCGCACCTCTTCTGGCTCCTTTTGGGGCCCTGCCAAGCCACGGCTGCACTGGAGGAAAATAGGAGCAGATGGGTTTCTTCGGGATCTGCCAGGCCCATGGAGTCGATCAAAGAATGGAAAGCACAAGCCCTCCAAGCCAGACCAGGCAGTGCCATGACCAACAGATGAGGGGATACAACAGCAACACCATCAAACATCAATGATGCCAGTGTGAAGAGCCACTACCTCCAAACCAGGGGTGAAGCCTGCTGGGGCTGTGTACATCCACTCATGAGCAGACACACTGGGAGCAATAGTCTGCCTTTGGTACAGAGTATGCAACATGACTTGCACTTACTGCAGCGCCTGTGGGACTTGGCAAGTTCAGTAACACCAATCCTGGGCAGCCTGTTTGGCACTGCTCCTCATGGTGCAAACCCCTTCATGAACATTCAAGTGATTTCCTTTCCTCACAAGCGAGATGGCACCTCATGGTCAGCAGTGTTAATAGACACTGATGGGATGGGAAGCAACGTTTGCTCCAAGATCTAATACGTGATAATCTTCCAATTATGCTGCTAAAGAGTTACCAGCCCTTTCTCCTGGCCTGAATCCAAACCACATGTTTGAAACCTGAGGTTCAGCAAGCACTGATGAGGAATGGGCATTTCTGGCAACAGGCTGTCGGTGAGACGCAGCAACAGGACTGCTAAGAGGCTGAATCACTCCTGAAGAAGAAAAGAAAGATTCTGCCTCCAGATGCGATTTGCTTAGCATCCTCAGAAACTCCTCAATACAAGTTTGTCTGCTTTCCCCATTTACAGCCCACCCTGTGCTTGTCAACATATACATTATCCTCACGCAAAAATCACCTTAAAAAGTGTGTCCCAAATCTCATCAGTAACTCTGTCACACAGACACCATTTGGGCACCTCGATGCTCACACATTGCTTGCTGTATCAAAGCACCCAGCTGCACCCAACGCGGTGCTCAGCGCACCCGCTACCCACTGCCACTCCTCCAGCACGTCCCCAGCCCCAGCCCAGCGCTCACTCTGGGCAGCCCTCCTCCATCTCCAACGCCTTCTGCAGAGGAAGCAGCGCAGACTGACCAAATTCCGATCCCCTTACACAGCCCCTCAGAGCCGCTCCCCGGGTGGCTCGAGCAGCCTTGGCCGCTTGCTCAGACCCAAAAACGCAGTGAGGATGCAGAGAGCCAAACTGTTCCTTTACAAGGGATATTGTGTGGGATATTTCCTAGCCTTGGGCTAATCGGACCCCAGAAATGTCTCTGCATTGGATGGAGTCTCAAACTGCGTCTGCTCTTGTTGATATTATTAAAAATAAAGAAATAAAATGAAAGTAAAAGATTTGGGACAGAATGCAGCCAAAGTCCTGGCTGAGTGGAGGGCGAGATGCAGCAGACTTAAGAAATCACTGTGGTGCACAGTATCAGTACCCCCCTTACCTGCAACAAAGGGTTTATTGTAAAATTACAGCATTTACAGTGGTGATGCAGTAGGCTATAAACACGCACACAGATGCAGAGAGCGCTCTTCATAGCAATAGCTGTAAATGCTGATCTAGGTTTAGAGCACAGAAATTTCCCATAGTCTGGTCTCCAGCTCCCCCAGACTCCAGAAGCAATCTATCCCCAGGCAGATGGGCTGGGCTCGGTTGTCTCCTCAGATCTGTCTTTTAAGGGCTTCCAGACCTAAGCCTCAGATGAGCCATCTCTGCGCTGGGAAGCTGCTTGGGGCTGCAGAGGCCAGGGCTCAGACACGAAGAGTACGTGTGAGACCAAAGCATGGGAAGGGGCCGTGAGTTTACTGAGCTCTAAGCAGCCGTTGGGCTGGATGAAAGCAGCCGCTGCTGCCCCTGCAAACAGCATCATCCCAAAGCCTCGCTGATGAGAGACAGCTATCTTGGTTTGAGTTTAAGGGGGACACACACTGAAGATGATGCTGTCTTGAGGCTGAAGGTCCTTCAAAGTGACTGACTGAAACCCTACTGCTCTGCTTTACCTGAGCAGGAGCTTCCCGTGCCACACAGACCTGAACAGCGCCCTCCATAACCAACCCCACCTGGTAAAAACTAATTAAAATGTTTAATTAGCTTTTGATTAACAGCATATGTCAGAATTCTTTAGAGACCTGCAGATGAGCAGAGGCACAACTTCGAGGTCTGGGGCTTTTCAGTTTTGTAAATGAGCTCCCTCTTGTAAATGCAATTACATAGAGATATCAATTGCTCCTCATTTGCAGATCATGAAGCAAGTTGTGTTAATGTGTCAAAATGAGAGGAGAAATAAAGAGAGCAATGGATCACCGAGCCTTTGAAGGGAAAAGTAATATTGCAGTAATTGATAGAAGGGAGAGCTGGTGGGTGGGACAGCCGCTCTTAAAGAACAGTGGCGCTCAGCCAGTAAATACGGCTCAACTGAGAAGAGCATCACTGCCATCTTCAGGACAGCCGGGCTCTCTCCCCTGCTATGTAGCAGCAGCTTCCCCGGAGCTTTTTTTGGTTTATGCAATACAAAACAAAGCATTTTCTGCAACTCTGTCCAAAGTTAAATTCTTAGTTATTATTGATGCTCTGCAGAATGATGGTTTGGTCCAGCACCTGCCAGCTTCTGAACTCCGACATCTCAAACTGCCCACAGGAACGTTTCATAAGCAGCATTTCTAGGGCAAACTTCAGTTTAAGAGGGAAAAGACTTGTCCATCACTACAGCCTGTTTCAGTACAATAACATTTCCTGATGGACACCTCTTGCCCTTTATTCAGTCCAGCTGAAGTGTCTCCAAGAAGTCACTCTCTTCCACTTCTCTTGCAAGATGTTTACATTAGCGTAAGAGATGTCTTAGGGAACTCCTCATGACATCAGCGAACTTTCCTTCCGTGGCATTAAATCCTCATTTCTCTAGCCAGAACACAGTCAATCAGCTGGTAACACAGAAAACACCTCTGGCCTGGGTCTCAAAGCAGCATTTCACTCTCAGGCACAAGCCATTTCAAAGATGCAGGGCTGAATGTAGGGTATGCCACTTCAAAAACAGTAAGGATGCTACATAAAGTAAAGGCAATTGTTTAAAAGGTAGGAAAAAGCACAGTTAAGACTTCTACATTACTTAAGCTCAAGTCTTCCAGCAAAGCTCTCCCACTCTGCTTTTAACTACAACAGTGCTGATCGGGGTCACATAGCTGGTTAGGGGGACATCAGTTTTACAGTGCAACATCTCCCTCCACCCCACAATCAGCTGTGTCTCCCGGGCCCCTTCACATGACGGGTGTTTCCAGCCGCATGGGATGAGCTGGATGAGCATACATCTGCCTTTCCCAAGCCTGGACACTGGCCCATCATTTGGCCAATGTCTGAGCATCACTTTGACACAATAGGCACATGTGAAATCACACAATGCAGGAAAATGGGGAGCCAGGATAAAATAAGCAACTCTGTTCCTTCCTTCCCTGCATCCAAGGAAAAGATGGGCTACAGAGCAGGCCAGACACATGCTCTTGCCAGGCCAGTCCTGGCTTGGGATTGTCTCAGACTCCCATGACTATAGAGGCCACTTCTCCACTTCAGTCAGTTCATGGTGTACATCACTACCAGCAAGAAACAAAGTCATGAAAGACATAGAGATGCCATCTGCAGAAGGAGCTCTCCATGCTTCTGCAGACAGACATCACCAATACACCCTGAATGGTGAGGAAGGGGAGAACACAGAAATGCACCTCCAGAGATACTGGAATCAAAAGGGATTTGCCATCACCAACTAGGAACCTACATGGCAGGAGCCAGGAGAAGGCACAGCTCTCCAATGTTCCTCTTCACCATCACAGTCACTTATAACTCCTCACCTCTTTTATCGGACACTTCGGCCCTCTACAGCAATGTGTTGGCCTATGGATAAGGCTGAAGAGTGAGCAGAGAATACAGGAGCCTGCAGGAGGTAGCAGACTGCTGCAGTTTACAGCAGACTGCAGATACACCTGAATTCCTCCTGTTGCACAAACTGAGGACCCTGAAGCCATCCTAGGACCTGTCTTCAATCATTCCTAATCATAGCAGCACATGGAAGATAACAGCACCAACACATTTCTGTGTATATC
This sequence comes from Psittacus erithacus, assembly GCA_009867235.2. Classification (NCBI taxonomy): domain Eukaryota; kingdom Metazoa; phylum Chordata; class Aves; order Psittaciformes; family Psittacidae; genus Psittacus; species Psittacus erithacus. Next base: position 16,806 of record WYDI02026194.1, read on the forward strand.
AAATGAATGCTTTCCAAAAGGAAAATGAAGGGTCTTTTGTGAAGCTTTAACTGTGAAACACAGACACATGGCTGAGCAGGGCTGCTAAGGAAAGGCTGCAAGCAGGCATAGCTCCTGGAGTTCCCAGACCACTCACACACACAAGGACAACCTCAGTAAGAATGCTCATAACACACCAAGTCCATGTAACTTGCTACCAGCCTATCGTTCATCCAAGCATTTACTGGTGGAATAGTTACAGCACTTGGAAAACTTCGCTCTTCCACTTGCCCAAGTCTTGTAACATCCCCACAGTAACCAGACAAGTTCACCTCTGCAACTCCACACACACCCACTGCACACCACTGCAGCTGCAACCAAGAGGGAGCAGAACACTGCTCAGATACAAAAGACAGGGTCAGATTATATTTGATCACGAGGCACAGCCCTTCTGGTGTCTTGCCTCTGACAGATACGATGAGCATGTCCAGGCACCTTTGCACCATCACAGCAGTAAACCAGAAGGATGAGACCAACCTGAAAGGGGCATTACAGGGAAGGGGGGCGGGGAGGGGATGGGGAAGCAAAGCATTGCTGCAGATCCAGGGCACCGAGCTGGATGCAATCACCTAGTTTTTAACTACCCCATGTGATCCTGTTCATTACAAAACTCATATGCAAATTGACAGCATGAACTTTATATTGGGATTGCTTCAGTCCTTGCTTCACTGCCCCTGGACGGACAGAAAGCTGCTGCTATCCATCAGCCAGCAAACGTTACACTGGGAAAAGAAGTGAATAAACTTTGCTAGGCCAGTAGAGACCAGAAGAGCGAGCACGAGCGAACATCTTGGCAACTCAGAGCTAGCTATTTCGATAAAAGAACCTGCTTCACAAAGAGGCATTTCTCAGCGTTTTAAGAAACAAGTAATCCCATCGCCACAGGCAGGCTCAAGGATGGCTCCTGCCTCAAGCAGGACTTGCTAGTATCCAGTAAACATCACAGTGAGCTTCCACACAGACACACTTTCTAAATGCCACAACTAATGACAAACTCTCAGTGACTCCGTAAAGTACCCCTTATTACATTAATTTTATAGTGTTGTTTTCTTGTCCCTGAAAAGACAGATTTAAGTTTAGAAAACCTGAAGAAAAGGAAGATGAGCATCCTAGTTTAGCAAGAATATAACGAGTCACCACATCCCTGCTGTGAAGACATGCTGGCATTGACCTTTCGAGCCAAGAGAAAGCAGCCAAAGGATGGTGCATCCAGGAGATGTTTACCCAGGAACACTCTAAGTCCACCTGCAACAAGCCCTTTCAGGATCTCTCTCTCTCTAGATCTGCTTCAGCCATAAAAATGACTGTGAAATAAGCAACCCCTGATGTGGTTTATAAGATGGAATAGATAGGTACAGGAAAGGATACTTTTTTAGGACAGACATTTCCATAATTTGTGCCCTTTATATGGGAAATGTTATGAACCAAATCAACATCACGCAAGCAGGCTGGTACTGAAGAACTGCAGAAAAAAACTAGTGTGGGCTTGTAGGGTGGCCCACACCACCCACAGATAACAAATAGAATAGAGAGGGAGAAGATAAAAGCGTAGGTTTGCAAGGAACAAGCACCAAAGCTCACGCAGTGGACACGAAGCAGTTTCAGGTCAGAAATGCAAACAGCTGATGCCTGGTGCACTGAAGGCCCATTGCTGGCTCTTGGAAAGCTCACAAGCAGGGAAGCTTGTGGAGTTTTGGCCAGCCAACTCACAGGCATGCCAGCTTTAATCTCCTTCCCCAGCTGCATACACAGAAACTGCAGAACACAAATGGCGGAAATAAAAAATAAAGGGAAAGCTCCAATTATTCTCAGACCACAAGAACAGCGATGTTTAAAAGCAAAGATGTTGGCAGGGCAATAGAAAGCAAGAGCTGTCCAAAACAGTCAACTGCAGAAATCCTGTGTTGTTTTTAGTCAGCAGTCATTGAGGCAAGACAAAGAAGAAATTTGCTGTATGGCTACTTCTGTTGTTACAGCACCCAGGCTGGATTTGCTGTTTCTAAATGTTTTCTAAGAAGACTCAGATAAAAACAGTCAAATACCTAAGCTCTGCTTAAAAGCTAGTCTCTGTAAACTGGGCTTCCTTTAGGAAGCTTTGCTTCCAAAAATAGCCTTGGACAGAAGTACGATTTTGCCCCTCCTGTGGTTATTATTTGATATCTGTACTCATGTTAACAAGGCTGAGAGAAAACTGGGTTTTTCCCCTAGGGGTAATGAACTCATGAGGACAGTTACTCTTCAGATACCTGCAAAAGGGTTGGGTGCACAGTTTGTAACAGTCACATAATTCTGACTAAGAAAAAACTAAAATTAAGTTTTGTCCTTTCTCAGCTGGATTCAACTGTGATGCTGTTAAAAGGACTGGAGAGGAGTATCATGGCAGAGCAAGTGTTTTACTCCTGCAGCCAGCACAGTACATGGTTTGCTTTCTCCATAGCAGGGACCCCTGTTAAGCCTCAAAGAAGTGTTACCCTGCCTAACCAAGCAGGAGGTGCAGGTACCAGCAATGCACACACTTGTACTGCCTCTGAACTCTTCCTCTTCAAGTGTCATGATATAAAAAATTTGCAGAATTATTTCGAAAAACAATCAAAAGAGAAAACGGAGAATCTTTCCTGATGGTGCAGAAAGGGTGTCCTCAAGAAATCCAGCACGGCCATGCTGCTTTGTTATATTTGGAGCTAGTATGCCATGAAAAGTACAATCCATTACATATTCAGCAAATAAAGCTGATGATGTTTACACTTTCCTGCAGGTTTCAAATCTTTCCAGAATGCTGACAACTCATTTCAGGCATAAGAACAACAGCACCAGACACATGAGGTACACCAGTGTTTGCCCATCAAAGCAAAACTTATTTCCCACAGGTGTTTTCTAGCAATTCTCAGTTCTTGCTTTCCCACCTTCAATTCTTCCCCTCTCAAAAAGCTTTATTTTCTTCACCAACCTATCAAAGCTTAACATGTGTTGTGATAAAATACTAGCCAAACATCATTAGGATGTTAAGATTATTCAGATTTTACACACAGCTCATAATACCAAGACCCACCAGAGCATACACCAGTGCAGAGTAACAGACATTCCTCTCCCCATCACTGGTACTGAAGGAGCCAAATCAACATCCTAACCTGGAACTTCATTTCTGATGACTCTACTGACATGTCAATGTGAATAGCTCAGATTACGGTTCTTCAGCAACATCCACCGGCATCCACATGGGCTGCACAGAAGCTCTTCTCCCAAAGCCTGTACAAGTATCATTTGCAGGGACAGGAAAGCAGCACAGAGCAGAGAGCCAGAACCCTGAAACACGCCAGGCTTACATCAGTGGGTTAGCCTAGAGGTTACTGGTAATGAAACAGCAGAATTTTCACTATATAAAATTTATAAATTTATTTTTTTTTTGTAAAAATCCAAAGAGCACGAAGACATCTCACTCAAAATACTGCTAAATCAAACCACACTTAGAAAAATGAAAGCTGATTTTATTATCTTATCCACAGCCAATCATTTGACATGAACATGCATACGTAATTTTGCTACGCACACACCACGGTTTAACGTTAGTTATTAAAGGTTAAACATACAACATACATCCTTACAAAAATGAGTCAAAATGCAAACGTAACTTTTCAACAAAACAAGTCTTTACTTATTTAAAAAAACCTTTGTGTTGGGTACCATTTTGTACAAACACAGTTAATTTAAACAAATCTGCTCTTAGTTTCCTCATGGTTGCACATGAAAATAAGCTGCAATAGAAAATGAAGTCATCGAGGGATTTTTAAATAGCAGAAGTAGGCAGTCTCGCCATGCAGAAGAAGCAATATTAAATATTAGTTTTTTCAAAAAAAGAAAAAAAAACCCACAAGTCTAAAAATATTTAGTTCAAGTCACAAATCTTTCCCCAGTACAGAGAAAATCCAAATGCAACGCATAATTAGCTGCCACTTAGGATGGCTATTCAGGAAAGCAGAAATACTTCCCAGAATTGATAATTTTCATTGATTTGGCACAGAAAAGAAGTCTGAGCTTACTTAAGAACAAGAAAGTGATTAAAAAAAACAAGGGTAAACAAGAAGAGAGAAAATAAAAAGCAAGGATGAACGAGATAGTAGTTGCAATCACTAAAAAAAACAACTCTGTGCATCTCAGTCATTGCAGAATACTGTCTGTCTACAGCAGGTGCGAATTCCAAGTAACTGTTATTGCAACATGGATTTAATTTGCTTGGAGGTAGTCTCATCGTTCAAATGCTTTGTTGTGTACCTAAACACAGGAAGAAAAATCAAGTTGAGAAAAGTACACATGCTATTTTACTTTGGCTTAACAGCTACATAATTTCTTTATGGTCAACTTGCATGTAACAGAGTAAACCCACTTCACCATTACCACATACATAGCTTGGATATCCTGATCAGAAAATGCTATTAATCAATCCAAACCATAAACCAAGGAGAGTTAAAATAAGACTAAGCTGGATCTCTGCTTTTGTGCCCACAGGCCATTTAGTAGTAAATGTTACCACTTGTGCCAGCTAATTATTAGTAAGACTTCAACTCTGAGGTCTGTGTCCATAGGAGACATCTTCAAATAAAACACAGCTTCAGAAAGTTTTCTTCAGAATCGAAGTGACCAAACCTTTCCAGATCCCTCAATGAGAACAGATGTAATTGGTTTTCAGCCTAACTTCCTGTTCGGCTAAGTAACCACGCTACTAAAACTAAGGAGTATACATGTGTTCATTCTAAACCCTTTCCTCTTCCAAATTCTCTATTACATGAGCACATTTTTACACCACTATGAAGAACTTGGTCATCTCTTATTTTAAAAGAAAGTACTGTGTATCTCCAGTGCTGACTTCTTTGTATGACTGTTTTCCCTGCTCTTCCTTCCCTAACTGTAATCTAAAAGCAAGTAAAAACTTATTCTCTAATTTAAATTAAAATAGTGCTTTCATTATTATCCACAACTGCAGTGATCTTTGTTGTTCACTTGAAGAAAATGGCCTTTTGTTTTGGAAACTAGTATCAATATAGATTTCAGCCTTTTTTGGTCTTTTTTGGTCATTTATGCTTTCCATAAACAGGAGGTCTAAGGTTTTCTAAAATTCAGAAAAGTTACTGCACTTGGTATTCTGCCCATGTGAAAAAGCTGAACATGATTACAGTACTTATATTAATTTCAAATTATGAACACATGATCTCCCTCCAAAATCCACACCACCTTCCATTTGCTGTGAAGACACATAACCTATCTCCTGTGAAAACATGAGAACTTCTAATTCTCCAGACTCAAAAGACTTAGATTTGGACTTAACTTCTCATGACATCACCTTGAATGTTTTCACCACACTCACACAGCAGCTCACCTCTGCATCTCTTCATAATAACTCCAAATGTAATTTAAAGAAAGATTCAAATATCCTACCCAAACAAGTAATTCAGATGAGTGAAACCAGGACTGCTGAAGTATGCATGTATGAAATGGGCTGGTGTGGTGGAATGACAGCACAGACTGAACTTACATGAATAACCACAAAATAACACACAACGAAGGGAGAAGCTGAACTACACTTTCCATGTACTTTAATAGTGTCAACCATGATGGGGAAAACCAGGGTACCAGTAAAGGTGGGTGTCCATATGCAGCTGCAACCACAATAAATCAGTCAGAAAACAAATGCTAAGACAGCATTTTCCCTCTGGAAGCTTGTGTTTTTACTCATCACCATTCCAAAGACTGATCACATACAGGAGGTTCGGAGATGAATAACAAAATGATTTCAGCATGGAAATACTCACATGACATCTCAAATTAAGCCCAGATTTATATTATTTTAGCTAATAATCTGGAAAAAAAAAAACTTTGCAAGTGAAACCACTTATAGTACAGTTAATTCTTACCACATCATAACACAAAAGGAAAAATGAAATCAATGCTGTTTTTCTATGTAGTGAAACTAAGTACAACTACACACTTTCAGAGGAGACAAACGAAAGCTTCCACATTTGATAGTAGTGCATGAATAACAACACTCAGGTGCAGTTAACTGTTACCAAAGTAAAACGATACTCTTTCAAGAAAGGACAAGAGTAAAGAGCATGTTACCAACTACAGATACAGCTTTATGACCCAAATCACTAGTTTTTAGGTTCCTATATAGTATTAATAATTTTTCCTCACCTCTCCAATTAATGTGGCAATTTATCTATTCCAGAGTAAAAACACTGAGGCTTTTACCTTAAGTACCTCCCTAGAAATATCTTGTGAAAGGAACGATTTCTAGTTACATACAAAAAAACCACCTGCCTCACACATTTGAAGCTATGTGTGAAACAAATCACATGAAACTACTCTTATAGTCTACTAATACATAAAATCATTAAGCTATGGCTAAACCACACACAGTGGAGGATATGGCCAATGCAAAGTAATCCAGCCATTTCTTTGTAAGCTGGCACAAGTCACTGTGCACATGCTGCGGTTCTCATTCACTTGTTTGGTCGTCCAGTCAGTAGATGTGATCACAGTTAACCTCCAGTCTTCTTTTAGGATGTATTACATTTTGTAATCAGCTTTAACTTCAGGTACAATGCCTAGCCTGTTTTACCTCTACAGATTCATTCTTAATCTGTGTGCAGTCAAAGTACACAAAAAAGTTATCTTAGAGTTAACAACTTCAAGTTTAGAACTTAGCTTTGAAAGCACAGCAGCTTCTTCATTCATCCCTTCCTCAAGACACACTGCATGAGAAGCCTGCAATAACCATATTCACCTCTTACCTGCAACCCTGAAAGAATAGCTTGCTGCTGAAGGAAACGCCCTGGAAGTTATGAAGTTATGAAAGATCATGTAAAATATTTCAAATAAAAGAATAAGAGTACCTGAGAGCATTTAGAAGGCCTTCTACACTGTTAGGAGGCTGGTCTTTAAGAACCTTGATGCATCCTTTCATCTGGAGATAAAACATTATACAGTTATGCCTTCTAAGCTGTCAAAAGTGGTTTATATTTAGTTTGTCAAAGAAAAAAATAAGTATTTAAAACTTGCAGCAAAGACATTTTCTTACTATTAGAAAGGAACTGAGCTTTCAGTATTACATTTTCTTATGACAGAATGGCTTAGCTACTTAAAAATCTGCGTATCTTCAGACAATGCAATTTTGATGTCAAGCTCTGTTTTAATGACCTTAAAAAACAGAACTGTAAACAAAAATCTTTATTTATCATAAATCCATTAAGAACAACTGTATTTAGCCAGTGAAATAATGACAAACTGCAGGTAATACAATTAGATAATTTAAAACCACCATGAAGCGGCATTCAGTAACACCATGTATTCCACAGACTTGCAGTCAAACAATAGGAGAAAGTTGAAGGCTTGAAGGCTGGTGGATGGTGAACTAGCTGTTCACCATATAGTGGGGAACAAGCTAGATGCCATTGGTATTTCCAGTCATTCTGATTTGTATCTTTCAACACAACCACTGTCTATGAGTATTGCAAGACACTATCCAAATTCCATCAAAACAGATTTTTCATGAACTAACAATGATCATTTATGTCTGAAGGCTTAGCTTGTACTTCTCACTACTTATGCGTATGGCTTGCTAATAGCTACCACCATCCAAAACATATACCTGCTACTAGAACCTGGAGGACAGAAAAGGAGCCTACACACAACTTAAGTACCCAAAAGAATTGTTAGTAACAAGAAACTTACATCAATTTTTGAAGTTTTGGCAAAAGCGCCCACCGGATGCACATGGTCATAGAGTATGATGACACCCACCATTACCCTCAGACAGAATGATACTGTTTCCTCGTTTGTAAACCTGCTTCTATATTCACTGTAATTTAAAAACACAGATTATTATCTATGACGCACAAAAGTACATACTAGTGATGCTCAAAGTAACATCAATTAGCAAAATCCTACTATAAATCCTCACAGGAAAAAAAACCCAAACAACAAACCAAACAAATCCCAAACCCACAACCTTTTTTCCTTTTTCAATAACCTGCCTACAAGTTACATCACTGTTTAGAAAGTTATCTGTAGATTAATATAGATTCTTAAAACTGAAAAAAAAAGTTAAACTAATACATACTAACTTTGCTTTCAGTGCTTCCTACCCTTTTTTTCTCCATCCTCTAATACACATGCAACCGTAACTTCTAACTTGGGTAATGAAAAGGGCAAAAAAAGTAAGCTTAATGAACAACGCTTAACTACTTTCTTGAATGGGACAGACCTTTCCTAAGAAAAGTAACACAAATGTTTGGAGCTCTTAATACGCTCCAAAACAAATGTACTGTGGAATCTGGACAGATGCTTATTTAAATAAGTCACACTTCCTGCCTCAGTAATTTTACCATTGGGAAGCTACTGAGAAACCAGAAGAAACAGATAAAACAGCCCAAAGTTTAGTTTGACTTTTTGTCCATACCCCCAGTGCCTCCCAAATTTACAGCAGACAACAGACTGCTTTCATGCCTATCAGTTGTCTCATAATTCCCCAGGCAGGGGCACTGCCATTTCGTTCCACCCATCAGCCAAGCCAAGTTGCAAGAAGTACCATCCAACGCATTGCCCATAACCTCTCCTTCAGGAGGCCCTAGGCAATCATGCTAAAATAGTGTTATTTCCCTGAATTATAGATGAGAAAGTCATCTATAAAGAGTGCCAAGAGGCTGTCTAGCTTTTATAGCCATTCTGGTTTTAAATATTAATATGTCCAGGAAAGTAGACCGCATGATTTGCATGGCTAGCAAAATGAGACAAGTTAGTTTCATGTCAAGGTAGACAACTAAGTTGGTAAAAAGAAAGCATCTAATTACCCTAATTATATTTCTTTCACCTTATGCATCACAAGTTGTGTCTTAAATACAGAGATAATTCATAGACAATACAAGCTCAGCTTATACTCACGGGGTTTCCAGCATGACCCTGCACACACTAGCCATGGTGCTTAAGCAATCTGTAGTATTCTCTATTGGTAAATTTTTATTCTGCAGAAGAAGATAAGAGGAAAATAAAGTTTCTACTTCAATTACTGTGAAATATTACACTACAAAGCCTACACGAAATCAGTGATCTGCTGGCATGGCAAATGCAGAGGAATTAAAAATATCAACATAGCTGGGTAGGTCAGGTAGTCCTGCACTGATTTGTGACAATATTGCAACATAGATTAGCAACTTACAGAGCAAAGTCTACCATATAGGGTTTGCCTGTTTGTAGTCAAAGAAATACATCACTGACACTACTGACTTTTGGAAAGTTTCAAAGGAATTCTCTAACTTACTCGTCAAAGACAGAAATTTCTATAATCAAATGCATACATCTGCTGCAGTGGTAAGACTTAACATTGTTACAGACATTGCAAAGAAATGTAAAATAGGAGGTGATTTTTATCAAGGCATTTCAAGTGGAGAGCCGAACTCAGGAAAAATATTAGAAGACAAATGTAACTTTGTATTAATAATGTAATGTACATTTTATTTTATTAAGAAATAGTGTGGGTCTTTGTCATGTAAGATAAAAATCATCACAGTTATCAGAAGACAAGCTCGATTCTTGTAATAACTAGATTTTACCACTTTTGTTTAGGTAGTTAAGGATAAACAGGGATGTGTTGACATGCCAGGAAAGTTTTGTAGCTCAGGTTCCTTCTCTCTTCTTCAATAATGTAAATATACTTGACTTTACACAGCTAAAACAGAAGCGTCTTGGGAAGGAGAAAGGGAAGCTACGTTTCAATTCCTATTTCAAACCCAGAGAATCAAGCTGTATCCTCTTAAATTTTCCGAAGTTTCTCCTCTAAATCACCATCAAATTACAGGCAACATACCTCCCCCCACCTTCCTCCTCAAAGATAACTACTGCTGCCAACATTGTTATGCTGCTATCTGTTCACTTTCTGCAATGTATCCAACAAGGCGGCTAGCTGAACTTACCCTAACCTCTACAGCATCTCTGAAAGTTACTTTGTGAGTTTTGAGGCTCCAAATCCAAAAGTCTGATTTCTAGATGCCAGATTAAGTCTGGTAGAGGAGTTCTTATCACAGAATCATAGCAGAGTTAGGGTTGGAAAGGACCTTAAGATCATCCAGTTCCAAATTCCCCGCTATAGGCATGGACATCTCCCACTAAACCATGTCACCCAAGGCTCTGTCCAACCTGGCCT